>JANHFP010002912.1:68300-85832 GCA_032468135.1 Calamaria suluensis | reverse complement strand
TTCAGTGATTTGTTGCTTGATTATCTTTTCAAGAATCTTCCCTGGTATTGAGGTCAGGCTGATAGGTCTGTAGTTTCTGGATCTGTTTTTTTCCCTTTTTTGATGATGGAAACTACATCAGCTCTTTTCCAGTCTTGTGGCAGTTCACCTGTACTCCAGGATCTTTGAAAGATATAGTTCAGTGGTTCTGAAATCTCGTCTGCCAGTTCCTTCAGAACCCTGTGGTGTAATCCATCAGGTCCTGGTGATTTGAACTCATCTAGGGTAGACAGGTGTTCATTTATCATTTTCTTCCCTATTTTAACTTGTGTTTCTAATTGTTTTCTGTGATGCTGTTTTTAATGGATTTGACTGTTTTTTCCTTTTGTGTAAAGACAGATGCAAAAAATGAGTTAAGTAGTTCTTCTTTCTCCCTGTTGCATGACCACAGAGACATCTTTGGGCAGCTCTGGCTCTTCGGATTTGAAATTGAGATGAGCACTACTGCCTAGAGTCAGAAACCACTAGCACATATGTGCAAGGTAAACCTTTACCTTTTACTATAGGCCAAGATGGATTTAGTGTGTTCTGTTTCAGATATGATGATGGAAAAAATTGTTGATAGGACCCAATGTTTGTGGTTAAGTGATATACTCACACAAAATACACACCCACACACCCATACATAGATACAAACAGACATCCATGTATTGAAGTGCACATTAGTGTCTTTCTACAAAGTGAGATTTTAGTAAATGAGGCTGCTTCTGCTTTTTAATTCAAGTGAAATAATTCAGATAAGCCTAGAAAATAGTAATATACCAGTTTATTATAGTTTATTATAATAGGTTAATTGTTATGTGCTACTAAAATATTGATGTTCAGATCACAGTCAGAAAAGTGTAATGTCTGGGCACTGAAAGAACATAAATAAAAGGTCTGATCTCATTGGATCTTACTTTGAATAAAATGATTGTTTGGCCTTTGGCCTTCTATCAGAGTGATTGATGAAAGGTTTTCTTTTCTTACCATACAGAATTCAAACTAATAAAAAATGTATCTGAGACTTCCAATCCTGAATGTTCCCAGAAGTTTCCCTCCCCAAAAATGATTGAGGACCACAAATACAGAATGTGAAGGACAGCCAGCCTTGCAAGAATCTATGAAATGGTAATATTGGCTGCAGAGAAATCAGACTAAATTCAAAGGGACACCTAGCTAGTAAGATATGTTCCTTTGGTAAATGTTAAAACCCCATTACAAAAAAAATTACAAATAATAAAAATAGAATTCATTTTTTAAAAAAGTAGTACTTAATCATTCTTAATTGTAACTGGATTGAAGTAGTCTGTCTCATAGTATAAAATAATGTAATGATGACTTCTGAAAGATGAAAGATATTTCAATATTCTAGGTCATTTTTCTTTTCTAAAAAAATGCCTTGTGTGTAAAATAGTGGCTAGCATTTTCTAATACTTTATTTTTTCTGTGTGTCAAATATACACATTCTGCCCTTTAACTATTTTCAGATCAATAACATAGAACAATATTCCATTATTATTTATAGAAAATCAAGTTAATAAGAGGAATCTTAAAGCAGGGACTCTTTTTTTTTTCAACAAGGGCAATCACTGTCTACTAAAATGATAGAAAATTTAAAAATGCAGAAAAATTGTCAAAGTTATCAGCACAGAAGTAAAAAAACAAGAAACATCAAGTGGTACCGGTAGTATAATTTCAAAGAATTATCCCCAAACCTCAATTTAAAATTCTCCTAGTTCTCTTAGTAAAATATTTAGTCATCCAATTAAATCAATCCTTTTTTCAAAATAATTAGCTCTTTTTAGTAATGATTGTAGATAAATTAATTAATCAATTTTCTAGTCCTGGGCCTTATTATGTATTATATTTCAAATTGCTGAAAATAGTATATATGGATAAATATAGATTGTGAAGTACATTCTATACATACATTTATAAAGAGACATGATATTGCCCTTCTTGAAGTGTGTATTTGAGTTAGTGTGTGTCTATATGTTTGTGTGTGTGTATGTATGCATAAAATTGAAGCTTGTTTCATTGAATGATATTTTAAAATTGCTTTTCTCACATAAAAATGTTTTCCCCATAAACCAGGAATGATAAAAGTGTTTCATTAAGTTGGTTTGTTCTCATTCACCTAAGTCTTGAATGTATTTACTTCTTTGAAACACCGGTTGGTTGGTATGCTGAGCTATAATATGTTTTTGCCCACATATAAATTTTACAATAAACAGATTGCAGAATAAAAGAAGTAATATCCCCTATTACAACATATTATATCTGAATATATATTCTATTCTTATTGAAATGTATAAAAATAATCCCCACTCCCATCCTCCATGATGACATGCCTTAAAAGAAAATATGGTATTTTTATTCAGATTGTGAGTATCAGAGCAGAAGCATTTTGTTTCTGTCATATTTATGCTATTTATATGTGCATTTAATATTAAACAAAGTTCTGACCACTTAAGGATTTCGAAATTAATTACTTTGACATGTCAGTGGAAAAGATTATGACTTACATTAAATTTCCTCAGTGAAAGCAATGACACAAGCAATTTTTAACTTGATTAGATTATACCATTCATTATATAACTCACTCTCTCAGGTGTTGTTCATGGAATTATTCTTCTGATCCTCATTCATGCTTTCTCCACAAACTGGGAGAAGATAATAAATTAATGTAAGTATTTGCACATGGATACTTTGATATTCTTGAGATATTTACATGAAACTAACTTGCCTTATATTTTAAATTAGCATGGTTAAGACCTGGGTATCAATGTAGGGGGCTAAATTCTGCCAAAATGTATTTCTACAGACTAGCAATTATTTCAGCTCTCCAGTGTCCTTTTTTCAAGAACAAAACACAAGATTGCCTTAGTCTGGTTGTGCAATGCCTGCCAAACCATTCTGCACCATGATACCAGGAAAAGGTCTTAAATTGAAAATACAAATGATCTTATGAAGTCTATTGATTCTTGGACACAATAGATTTATTCATATTTTTAATATATATCCCTAACAAAGACATTTAATTGGTATACTAAGCCATCCGCCTTGGAGACTTATTTTACTTTTGTATTATTTATTTTGTATTATATATTATATCACTTTTGTATTATAGCAATCAACTCAATTGTACTGCATTTAAAAAGGCTATAACTATAATGCAGAAAGTTTGATTAAACTGGAGCACATTCCATTTAGAATGCATTGCATGGCATTCAGATAACTGTTGATACACTCTGTCCTTCGGTATATGAACTTCTTTGGATAACTGCCTGAGGATAAGAAAAAAAGTCCAAGCATCTCTATCTCAGAAAATGAACTAATTAATAATCCATGAAATAAGAAAACAGATGTAGCATCAAATTGCCAGGTTTTAAAAACAAAATATCTCTTTAATCATTTGAAAGAAACCAAGGTAATTTAACTCATTTTAAATTGATTTAGAGTTTTAAGATAGATGTTCTTTTAAAGAATGAACAATAATCCCTTTCAGGATTGTTTGTACTATATATTGCAAACATGGGGGAAAATAATGCAGCAGTCAATTTTATGATCCAAAACTTTGATGAATCATCTGGAAATCTGGTTTTACGCATATATTTTGGAACCCAATAATATAGAGTTACAGTTTAGTATAGCAGCTCTTGACAATATATATTGTGGCCTTCATATCTGCAAGTAAATATACAAGGCCTAACAGGATGTCCAACTGGAAGAGTCACATAAGTTGCTTCCTCTATGGAAGCTCCTGTCTAATGGAGTAGCGTACACCTATAATTAAGATATGGCTATTTTGATAACACACCGCTGATAGAGATATAATGCCATGAAAGAGATTATGTTATCAGAAAGGATGTTAGCAGTTATTGGTACAATCACTTATTGTACTGTGTTGTGCTGTTCCATTGTTTATTAATTTTATTATATATACTATTTTACTATGAATTACTTAAAATTGATTGTGATTGCAACATATAAATTTTAATTAAAAAAAATTGCCAGTTCATTGGTTTCTGTAAGCCTACACTATCTTCAATCAAGTCTGGATCTAATCAACAATGGCCCTTCTAGATATTCATGTCTTCATTAATAAACTTGAAAAACCCCTTTTGTTTGTTTCACATATAATTTCCAATTGATTTCACCTATTTTCAATTGGTTTCACCCACTGTGGAACAAAGTCTTCTCTGACATGAGTATAGTGGTCAATGGCTTGATCCTTTGAAAAAAAAAATCTTTTTATGAATGACTGATAAATTGCAAATATCAGTATAATCTGTTTAATCCAGGAAAAG
The DNA here is from genome assembly GCA_032468135.1 of Calamaria suluensis. Classification (NCBI taxonomy): domain Eukaryota; kingdom Metazoa; phylum Chordata; class Lepidosauria; order Squamata; family Calamariidae; genus Calamaria; species Calamaria suluensis. The sequence continues at coordinate 81,501 of JANHFP010002912.1, read as the reverse complement.
AGTTTCAGGATCTCCTTAGTAAAAGTGATCTTATCTTCAATGTCACAGGTAGTAACATCCACTTTTATCTTTTAAGTTTTACAAGATTATATAAAATCACTCTCTATTCAGTGCAAATACATTGTCCTTCACTACATTTATCTATTCCATTTGAATACAATATAAGGATGGGGTTGAAAGTGGTATATATTCAACTGCTCTATCTAGATTCAGGGGGGAAACATATTTTATTCCTTCCATTAGACAGAATGAATAAGAACTTTTTAAAGATTCTGTACACAACTTCAAGATTCCCAGAGATAAGCAATAGTTTAATTTATTCATAATTCATTTATATCCACTGAATCTTATGGAAACAGTATTCTTGGCACTACAAAAGCAGTACATTTCAGTCTATAGTTTTTGTTCCAAATATTTTTCTTCTTACTACTGATAGCCATTTTTGGTTTTTTATATTAGACTATGGTGTTATAGAAGTCATCAGATTTGGATGTTGCAGTTTACTATGGGCATCTGGATATTGTATAGTTTTGATTAATATGATAAATAAAATCCAAATTGCCTAGAGATTGCTTTTCTGGTGAATATATCACAATGTAAATAAAAAAGAACAGCTCTTGGCTTTGTGAGGCAATGCTTGCTTTGTTGTTAAAGTTATATCTTCAGGACCTAGCCTGAAGGAAATACAGCTTGGGAATGTGTTTGTAGTATTGTAGAAGTATTATCACCTAGTATTGGGTTAAGAATTGAATGAATGAATTAATGAATAACTTATGCTATAGAATCTATAGAAATATCTTGCCAATTTGAATCCATATATTTGAAACATACCTTCATATCCATCATGAAATATTTAAAGGCAGCAAAGATAACATTTTGAATAGGTCTTACGGTTTTTAAATTTGAATATTATTGAACATTTATAAATCTAGTGCATTCAAAAAATACAAGAACATTCTTGAGTTGGGAAATGAGTAAGCAGAGAGAGCCTCGAGCAAGAATACAAAGACCCTAACCTATTTTTCAGATTTTTTTTTCAAAATATTATAAAGTGCTTTTTAAAGGGGCACTCAAACTCCTGTACTTGCCCTATACACTCTTTTATTATTTTGAAATTATTAACAGGTCACATAAATAGTAAGGATGGGTTCAGATTTGTGTTTCACTTTATGCAATGTAAATTTGTTCCTGCTTTTATTTATTTAAAGTTGGTTATTTAAAGGATGCAATTTAATTGAGAGTAGATTTTTTTTTCATGACAGACCTCCATGTAGCACTCCTGTTGACCATGAATTTAAAAATAACTATTAGAGGGTTCCTATCTTCTTAAATCCAATAGATATAATGTCTGGTTTGCAGGAGAAAACAAACAAACAAAGTTTTTTTTTTATTTCAGAGAGATATGATGGTAAATAGAATGCTTATAGTTGGTTGTTCAAGCAAGCAAAATACTTAGAATTGTTGCACTTGTGAATTATTTCTGCCACACAATTTCTGCCTTCTCTAGCTTTGGAATTAAAACCAAGCATGAAAGATTTCATGATTTTTTCTCAAATCAGTCCTATGAATACTTATATTTTTTCCAATGTATTACTACACATTTACAGCCTTGATATCTTGTGAAACTCATGGGAATTACTAGAGACAACCTAATTTAAATATTATTAACCTTTTTTTTTCAATGTGACAGCACTAATACAGCAGAATAATCAGAATAAATGTATCTGACATAATCAGTAATTATCATCTTGAACTCCAATTAATTCTGATAAGCCAGGACAAATTTCAGATCTTTTCTTGAACGTATCTACACACACATGCACACAAACAGCCATACAAATATAAACACTTACTGTATATACCCACAGTACATACATAATCTTTCCTAAAGATTCATAATAGTGCAGTGTAATTAATGAAAAATAATGTGTATTTAGCAGCTTTTCCCCAAGTAATTTCATTTCAGCCATAAAAAAAATTAAAAAGCGCAACTGCTAATAAAATCCATATCTCTGAAACAGATATCTCATTACATCTTTGTTGTTTTTAAGTAATGTAGCCTTTTAGTGAGAGAGTCCTGTGAATATGGAAAAATGGATTAACAATTTTAAAAAGTAATCTGAACCATTTATTTCTAGCACAGCGTAAATCCATTCTCTTAAAATTAATGTGTCCTTACACACATTTTATCTCTGTACTGAATTTCATCAGAATTCGTGTAAAAAACAGAAAGATTGTTCTATAAATTTCTATTAGATTCATAGTAAACTTTTGTTAATATAAACAATATTTTCTGTTCGATGACATTAATATTTTCCTACAATCTTTAATGGAGTTAATGGGGAATCGACAAATGTTTCTATCTTATGCAAATAGATCATGTATTGTAGCTACTTATTCTGAAGCAATTAATACCCCTCTTGGCCTTATCAACGGTACGGTGTTCTCTCTTTCTTCCTAGGTAACTTCATTGAAGATAAAGCTGGCTGCAGAAGAAGTTTACACCTTTTGGGAGATGCAACCTGATTTATTTTGTGACATAGTCTGTATTTAGGCACTAAGTCATTTTATTTTTGGTTCTGTCCTATTTCACTGAAGCCACAACAAAACAGGTATTTTCCTTTAAATTACTACAGCTCTACTGATCATATGGGAGTCCAATTTTCCACTTGATTCACCATGCCTTCCATTTCTGTTCCTAAGCCACCCATTACTCATATCCCTTGGAACTTTAGCATCTTATTCCTGGAATATATCTCTTGTTCTACTGATTAACATTTTTATTTCTCCCTCAAAATCAGCTATTGTAGGAACCTATGACAATAGTCATAGCCATGCCTGCAGCCGAAATTCCCAGGTGTACAACTACCAACAAACTAGTATCTCTCCTACACAATAAAAAAGAAATGTTAAGTACATCAGATGACTGAAGGGTTTAGTATTTGTATTTTTTATGTTTAACATTTCCTCCTGTAATGTCCTACAAAGGTACCCATTTTAACTTTTAACATTTCTTTTTTCAATACTTATAAATATAAGTATAAAAGAACACTATGTATATAAATAATGTTTATATTTTCAACTCCAATGTTCTCTTAATCTATTCCTATCAAATGTAACAATTCAGAAACATTTAATCTATTCCTATCAAATGTAATAATTCAGAAACATTTTTTCTTTCATTGGGAGCAGATATTGAAAGCTTACATCAGCAAAGAATAAGCAATCTGAGATGACTGATATTTTCATTGCTTGAGAACTTCAACTTTTTACAACTTGAAGACTGAAAAGTCTTCCAAACATCTCACTCTTTTTCCATTCAGTGAATCTGCTGGATTAAAACACTTTCGGTCAGTGAGGGAATGCTAATTAGAGACAATCTAATATTCACTCCTATTCCATTCAGTGCATCTTCTACTGGATTAAAGAGTTTTCTGTCAGTGAGAGGAAGCTAATTAGAGACAATCTATGTTCTTTATTTGGAAAGAGCCCTGGTACAGGATGCTGTGATGCAAATGATTGTCCATTAGAGGTGCATCATGCTGTGGAATTTTGACAAGGTACAGAAGGCATAATACAGAAAGATTTTTCATAAGGTGGCATGAAAGCTCAATTTTCAACTGACTGGCTTGTACAGTTTATGCAGATCCATAGGTTTCAGGCAAAAGGCACAAATTAGTTTTGTTTCAACTACAAAATTATGCAGCTCTAGCAATGGGGGGGGGAGAAAATAAACATGAGAATAATAGATATTTTATTATCTCTAATTCCTGCAGTGTAAAAGTGAATGAATGTGGTCCAACATTTTTAAAGTGCTGATTCCTGTGAATCTTTGATTGTAGAGGAAAATTTTCTAAGCTTTGTTTCTGAGATGAACACTGTGGCAGTCAGTCTATAAAAACTGCATGATTATAATGCTGTCTTAATTAAAAGCATTCTTTTTTCCACACAGCTGTTAAATGAATGCTTGGAGACCTTTAAAATTCTTCTTTCCTTCTTTTCTCTGTACTTTCTCTGGCAAACTTATTGAATACAAAGAAGCTATCTTTGTTAGAGATTTGTGTTAATTATGAAATTGCATGAATAAACAGTGGATAAATGTTCTGTAGTCATTTCTTTTATTTTTTCTTATGAAAAGGTGTGAGGGATGGTCCACAGAGAGACTTTGTCTTATATTAATGAAAAAGCAACACAGCTGCTTGAAGCATAAGTAAAAAAGAGGGAGAAGGTAGAAGTCCGCCAAAGTCGTCTCCAACTCTGTTATTCTGTTATTGTGTTTTATGTCCACATTCTCCATTAACTTTCTTTGTCAGAAGCTGGTTGTGAAGCAAAACAAATGAGGATTATATGACTTTAGGACCCTGCTATGATTATAAAACTGGGACACTGTGGCTCAGCAGGTTAGACAACTGAGCTTGTTGATCAGAAGGTTGGCAGTTCAGCGGTTCGAAACCCTAGTGTCGTGTAATGGGGTGAGCTCCGATTACTTGTCCCAGCTTCTGCCAACCTAGCAGTTTCAAAAGCACATAAAAATGCAAAAATAGAAAAAATAGGAACCACCTTTGGTGGGAAGGTAACAGTGTTCCGTGCTTTAGTCATGCTGGCCACATGACCATGGAGATGTTTTCGGACAGCGCTGGCTCTTTGGCTTTGAAACAGAAATGACCACTGGCCCCTAGAGTCGGAAATGATTAGCACATATGTGCAAGGCAAACCTTTACCTTACTTACAAACAGCTTCAGAGTTGCCTCAAGGCATTAACTGAAAAAAATGACTATTAGATTTTTCTGCTTATTCAGTTTTCAAACTTCTATATATTAATCCTTACATTCCTGACAATAACTTAACCAATGAGTCAGAAATGACTAGCACAACTGTGCAAGGAAAACCTTTATCTTTATTATTATAAAATGCAAGGATCACTTGCAAAGCTGTCCCCCCCCTCCACTATTATAACTATGAATGGTTAGTAAGGATGCAGTAAGCAAGGGCTACTTCTTCAAAGTTTAAAACTTTTCCTATCTATTTAAAATAATTAATTATTCATGACTGGTGATGTACTTTTTATATATGCTTTATCATTTATATCCAATCTATGCCAGGGCTGTTGGTCTGTGATCACTGCTGTGGGTCATTTTAATAAAGACACCTTATTTCCATTGTTTTATTTCATACTTTAGTAGATTATTATTATTCCACTTTCCTTTGGAAAAGATTATTCACAGAATATTTTACAGTGGTACCCTTAAGTAGATATGTATTTGGCGTCTCAATATAAAGCACCATGTTGCTTATGCAAAGTAAGGATAGTGCAAGTTAAGAAATCAAATGGTCTGAGGTAGTAGAGCAATAGCTCTTGTGTTTTGACATGTGAATATGTCTATAGTTTATCTTTCATTCTTGTCATTCCAAGGAGCAGATGCTAGATACTAGTCTTTGTGAAAATAGAAGATGGTCTTAAGACTTAATCTAAGCCTGGTGGTCATCTTGCTGATTTCCCATCTGTTGATGTTACACCCAATTCATCTCTATCTTTGGTATCTTGTTCACATTCTCTGCAGTTTTTAGTTAAGGGTCCACAATTCAGGATTTTCCAGATGATGGAAAATGAAATATTTTAAACCAATAACAATGACAAATACTAATGTAGATGGGTAGACTGAAATCTAAGCCAACTTTCAAACAAATGTTAACTTTTAGTCTTCTTTTAATATATGCTGACTGACATGCCACAACTTGGATATATCTCAATAGGACTAGTTGTCAGATCTTTATTGTGCAAATTATTTAAAAACATAGTGTTAAAATGTCAGACTACTTACCAAAATTGCACTTTTTCAGTGATTGTTTTGTTCTACTGTTCCGACTTCATTGTAAACAGTTAATATAATAGATATGTATAGAATTGGTGATATATCAAAAAAATTACCAATGTGCAGAAGCAACCAAATTGTCCCTAAAATGAAAAATAAAACAGAATCTGATTATTATAGAATATGGGCAAATTGGTATAAATGGATAGAACAGAAAATAATCACTGGAGTAGAAAAATGAGACAAGATCTTTTGATTAATAAATGTCTGAGTTATTAAATGTAAATGATGTAGAAATGTATTATAGGTATAGTAATGGATAAATCTGGTAATTTTTCAGCTTTAATTATATAAATATAAGAAATTAGACCAATATCTTAGTCGCATTTTAAGGTTATGATGAAGGAAGTAGAAATTTATGTATGTGTGTTTTTTCTTTATGTTTTGTTATGTGTACTTATGTTATTATTTGTTTTTTAAATTTAAAAAACTTAATAAAGGTATATTTTTTTAAAAATAAAAAATAATAGATATGTATAGGTGACCATATCCTTACAGATTTCTTAGATGTGATTTCATTAAAAAGATCTAAAGTCTACCTTTGATATAATAAAATTTATTTTAGAAGTGCCTTTTTTATTGGGCAAAGGCTATTATTGCCTACAGCTGTACATTTATGTACAAAAAGTACATTAAAAAATAAACATTTCACAATTATTTGCATATTGCATAATCCCAATTATTTACATATAATTAAAATTGAACAGTTATGGTACTATTCTTTAGCCAAGCATTTAGTAATTTTATAACAAATTAAACATTAGGATTTGATAAGAAGGTAGGGTGAGGGATAGTACTTACAAAAGAAAGGGAACAAAGTATAGACCTCACTCATGGTCTAACTCCTATCTGAAGACTTCTATTGTATATCAAACCAGTAGAGACTTAGGCTTCCCATCACAGCTGTTCATCTTAAGTTTGACCATTTTTTTGGTACAAGTTTATTTGCAGTTTTCCTTTAACAACCAACATATTTTATTGACAGTGTAATTACTGTATCAATATATTTTATTACACAGTGCTGACAGTAATAATACAATTACATATACATAGTTTTTATCTTCCAACTTCTAACCTTAATATGCTCATTATAATTATAGTATATTCTTTTATATATTAATATGTATAATACTATTTTCCCAATTTGTACTCCCCACCCCACTTGTTGGGGTTCTTCCATCTTTACCTCTTTATCTTTAAACATTACAATTCTTTCTTTATGATACTTTATCACTTCTCCAAAAATATTACATTTAATCAATTACATTTTTTCATACAATGTATTTTTTGACCCCTGTTAAATCATCAATATTTTAATATTTTAAGTATTACTCAATTTCTACCATATTTACAATATTTTAGTTTTCTATAAACACCAATAAAATGAATTGTTAATAAAAATTAACTGATCCCTGTATTATACCAGTGAATCAAATCCAGCTTGCTCCACCAGGTTTCCTCAAGTCTTTCAAATCCATCTTTCAATGAACAGTTCAATAAGATTTTAGTATTTAGTTCAGTTTGCTTTAAGAATCTTCAAACATCTCAGAAGATATTTCCAAGTCTCCAAATCACCTACTAAGATAAAGTCAAGGTTAAATAGCCTTCCAGGTGTTGTTTGTCTTCTCTCCTTTCATAACTTTCATTCAAATTTCCCATGTTGCAGTAATCTTATTCTTCCAGTAGAAAGTTCAACCTGTTTCCAATTCCAACATTCATCAGAGTGTAAAAGTCAAAACAGCTGACTGTCATCTATTCAGGGGGGTTAAATATTTCTTCCAATAATCACTTTTCACAATGTTATTTGACCTTTACCAGGCTTTGTATTGGTTAAAGCATCCTTTAAATATTTCTATCGTATCTGAGTTTTTAATTTTAGTCTTTCTCTTTAATTTTTAATCTTTAATTATTTTCCATAAATCCAATTGCTGCTTTTTTACAATTTGGAGATTGTTTTCTTTTTAACTTGAGTTAAATCTTTGGGGTAAAAGGTGGAAGTTATCTCATCCAGTTTCACTGTTCCATCCATGTACAAGTTCTTAGTGTCCCGGTTGTCCCAGCTTGTGACAGGCCAAGATGGTTGTCATCCCTGCTGCCCTTCGGGAGAGCTTTCTTCAGATCAATGAGGTAATTGTGATTTCCTTGTGATCAATGAAGTGCCTCTTCATTTTTTACCAACTCGCCAGGGCAGCTTAATGCTGTAGGATCTCCCAGCAAGCAGTTGCCAGCTGCATTTCATGGAGCCCAGCAGAACTCCACTATTTTTCAAGCCATTCCTGTCACGACATCAACCAGAAGTCAAGTCTGACCAATTTCATGCATTCTCATTACTTTGGTAGATCATCAGGCACTGGTAGTATGTATGGTTGACCATTGATAGGGATGTAGCCAGCTAGATTTCACTACCTTTCTGAATATCAATATCTGCAGCAGCATAGATGCCAATGCAGAAGACAAAGTGCAGTGATCTTTTTTTGTTTTTATTACATTTTTACAATAAAGTGAAGGGATTATTCTCGATGTCTTTGCACAGCTAATCAAAAAGCACCTCTATCTGATATTTTGCTATAGGTAAGGGTTTCCCTCACACATATGGCTAGTTGTTTCTGACTCTAGGGGGCAGTGCTCCATTTCAAAGCTGAAGAGCCAACGCTGTCTGAAGATGTCTCCGTGGTCATGTGGCTGGCATGGCTAAATGGCAAAAGGCGCATGGAATGCTGTTACCTTTCGACCAAAGGTGGTTCCTATTTTTTCTACTTACATTTTTATGTGTTTTCAAAACTGCTAGGTTGACAGAAGTTGGGACAAGTAACGGGAGCTCACCCCATTACACGGAACTAGGGATTCGAACCACTAAACTGCCGGCCTTCCGATTGACATGCTCAGCTGTCTTACCTGTTGACCTACCTATAGGGACACATTAATACATAATTCTTGCATAATCACTGGTGTTGTAGCTTACAAATAATATTAAATTAGAAGTTTATCTGAATAATTTATTTATATGTCCAGACTCTTTTTGATGATTAACCTAGTATTATCACATAGGGTTTGAACGACCAATAGTTGACAGTAATGCTTTCTATTTCTCTTTACTGACATCTACAGTAATATAGAATATATATGTTTGAAAACTGCATATCGTAATACAATATAACATTATTTTACACAAAATATATTATATTTGATAAGTATTTATAACAGGAATATAAGAGATTTAGTAGAACAATGAATCCCAGTCAAGTGTTTTCTTATAGTTTCTATTTAGAACTAAGATAAGCCCAAACTGTGTTTCTTAGGTGAGGAACCTGAGAAGAGAGAGCAGATATATTATTGAAAGCTAGGATTCAACCTTTAACGAAAAAAAATTAAGGTGGATATGATGAGGAGGAGAAGGGGTGTATATAAAATCTACAGGATAGTCAGCTAAGACTTTTTCTCCACATACCTATTGAAGGAGCTCATTAATTTTATGAAATCCCATTGGATTGTTGGAGTAGGGGTGTAACTAAAAAAAGAATTAATTAATTCTGAAATTAATGAGGGGCATGATGGCTATTTAGGAAGGGGGTGGCTGAAGTTCATGGCATGCTACTGCAGTCATTGACAATTAACTCCAAAGAAAATTTTCCATCCTATTTGGACAGGTAGTTAATGGACATAAGCTAATAATGCAGTGAAGTTGTGCTAACTGATTTCCCCTTCAGTCTTACAACAGATGTATGAAAGTCCTCTCTCAATACAGATGGTAATATTAGATATCAGGCTTTAGCAATTTAGATTGTTCTGAGCAAAGAAAAACAAATGAAAAGAATCTTAGGAATTCTGACAGTGTGTTTTGTTCTAACTTTGTCATTTGATAAATGATTTTTTTAAGCCAATGTTAAATCAAGGGCATGCCAGTTATGATACTCATTGGATACTAATCTTATTTTTCTTCTTAAATTGTCCAGGTTCTGCATCATATGCCAACCTGAAAGACCAAGACTCAACTAGCAAATATTTCTTAAAAGTTTATTATATAGGGATACAATAATTCCACTACCTACTACCCCTCCCCTGAGTGTAGAGTTTCTGGAAATGGTTTGAAATCTAAAAATATTTCTGGCAGAAATAGTTGCACCAGACGTCTTAATTACTATGTTTCCAAGGAAATGACAGCCTGCCTAAAGGAAGCTGACAAATCTTCCCTGCAGCTATGTGCTTTTTATATTGGAACTTTAAGTTATTATAAATTACTCAGGACTGAAACTGGCTTGAACACAATACATCAGATTTAAACCAGCAGGCAGGTTATGCCTTGGGTCCATTAACTCTTCCTTGCTCACAGTCCATCTGCCTCCACGCCGTGTGCCTGCGTAAGAGAAACTAGGCTGAGATTTTCAAAGGAAATAGTGAAAGGTTGCCTGCAGCTCCTCCCTTTGCTAGCCTACACCTATTCATTTCAAGTTATCAAAATGAACATGAGAGCTCAGGAGGCCATTTGGCTGGGGCACTCCACTGCTTGCTGTTCTCGCAGCCGTTGTTTGATCTGAGGCATGGCTTGATATGTTGACTGCCAGATCTGCACATCAAAAGAGGCATTCAATCTCCATGCCTGCTAACTCCTAGCTAGAGGTGAAAGGAAAAGGCAGGAAAGCGTTCTGCCACTTTCTGTGCATATTATAACAATGTACAAAGATAAGTAAACATGCTGAACTAGATCCTGCTGAGCAGATGCTTTGGAGGCTGCAGTGTCACCCCAAGACTTTTGGCCTGCAAAATTAATTTATATAATCTACAGGAATAAGAAAGGGAATCAAATAGCTTTGCAAAATTAATACTTCTAGTGTGTATTAATGACAAACTCAATAACCTAGAAGAAGGTATTGTGATAGAGATCAGTCTGTAACACTGTCAATCTGCAAGACAAGTCTGTTAAAAAAAACAAAAAAACAGCGAGATTGTGAGATTGTCCACTTGCATTCAGGTTAGCTGTTTGTCATGAGTAGATCACAAGAACTGAGGTTTTTGAAGTTAGCTCATGAGTTGAGGGATTTAAATTAAGTTCACAGCTGTAATGCAGTTAATATGGACATAGGTTCACAAAAACCGATGTTTCTTAACCACTTTCAGATTAACTAATTTAGCTAAACTGAGTTTTTTTAAAGCAGCAGGATAAGAAAATTACATTAATGGATACTTTCACCATCATTTTGGCTTAATTACATTCCAACCTAACCAATTGGGTGGGACATGCATTTAATATATTTGCCACTTTGAGTTATAGCATTTGTGAAAATAATAAAGGTGGGAGAAAATAAATCACAAAGCAAATTATTCCCTGTTATCAACCACAAAATCAAGCATCATAGGAAAGCTGTGATGCAGGAGGCCAGATGGTTCAGTACAAGCAATTCCATCTTTTTCTTTGGTATTGCTACATTCAATTTTTAAAGCTCTTCAGACATTATTTTAATTTTAAGAGAATAGATACCTGACATATTGCAAAGCAACATGTAGCATTATATTTATCGTAAAATACTTTTGTATGCCAAATAGGACTTGAAGGAGGAAGGGAGGAAGGACCTTACCAAGAATACAGGTACAGCTAAGTAGTAAGGACAATTTTGCAAGAAGTATGCTATATGGTGAGAGATGAAGCATTTTGATGAATTTGTAACAATTCTATAACTATGGAAGGTTCTGCAGGATCCATTTTGTGAAAGAAACTACAACATTGATTAAACATACTGAACGTGCTTACCAATCCTAAAATAATCAAAAATCTGCTCAAGTCTGTCAATCTTCTGAATCCCAAAACTTATCTTTTAAAATGTTGTCAATTCTTCCCAGTTTGATGTCATCTGAAAATGTGATGAGTTTCCTTCTGTCCCCTTCATTTAAGTTATAGATAGAAAAATGTTACCAACTTTTTCTACACTTTCATTTTAAGAAGTGGTATTGATTGAATAGGAAGATAACACTTTTCTGATAGATAACACAAAACCACTACACACATATTTGAGGAATAAGACCACTAGTTGTGTGATAGTAGCCTAACAACAGCATGGTGGGGAATCAAACTTTTTCTCAGATGTAATAAAAAGCCAACTAATCTGAATGAGAGCAAAAGTTACCCAATCCAAATGAAAGTCATAATATATATATTAAAAAAGAGTCTTCAAAGTCAATAAAATATCCCAATAAGAAACAACTGGCTGATCACTTGGTGCTATGTGAGATTTTGGGTCAACAGAAAGTAGAGACAATGGCACTGCCCAAGAGAGCCAGAGTCCATTCCACTGGATGAAAACATCTAAATGCTCTGTAGTAACCACTCATACAGCCTAATAGAACAGATCACAAACAATAAGATAAGAATTTCAATTATCTGGGAAAATCACATTACAATTAGAACAGGACATTAAACTAATGTATTTATTTGAAATACATTTTAAAAAACAAAATATGAGATAACTTATTCTTGACATATGTTTGTAGCTTTTTTGAAAGAATTTAGAAATACATTTCAACAAACCCTAAATATTAATTTTAAATCTATTTTTTTTCCAAAATGTTCTCATCTCTTTAGAAACTGCAAACATTACATCTATTTGCATTACATCAAGTAAGATATATTAATGTATCCCTAACTGTTCAATCGTATTCTAAAACAAATCTTTCTCTGTATCAAAATTTCAATCTTTGAAAAAAATCTAATGTATCAGGGGAAAAGTGAAAAAAAAAATTGGAATATTGATAATTGCTTGGCATAAAACCACTGTTCATTTGCCCATATTTTGTCTGCACTTCATTTATATGAAATGTGAAAATAATAGCACAGAGATACTGCTTTAGTATTTATTAACTATCCTATATTCATAAAACATAATGCTTTAAATCACAAACTCAGCTATTCTACAGGAATTCTATTATATAGAATCCATCTATTCAATTGCATCCATCTATTCATCCTAGTACTTTCAAATGTGCTTCAAACTAACTTCCAAAAGAATTTCCCTGTGAACAAACATATTTCAGAGGAAATTATTTTATTTTTTAGTGTACCTGGTAAGTGGCTGTGCTGAAAGTCACTACCACAAGGTTAATTTTGCACACAAGGGAAGAAGTATAACTTCATACAACAGAGTTCTCTTGAAAAATATTTCGCTACTTATTTTAAAAGTTATTAAATGCATTATTGATCCAATCTAGGACTGCACTAGAACTAATAATGTTACCTACTTTAGGTAACAGTGTTCCATGCACCTTTTATTATTATTATTATTATTATTATTATTATTATTATTATTATTATTATTATTATTATTATTATTATTATTATT
>JANHFP010002911.1:151014-166487 GCA_032468135.1 Calamaria suluensis | reverse complement strand
TAAAAAAGCTAACTTTGCTTTTTTTTTTTTTTTTTTTTGCGGAGACTCAGCACTACGGTCCTACACGACTCAGGACCGAGCAGAAAAAGCAGGACTATCTAGAAGGGGAGGAGCTAAAAATGTGCATGCCCGGTCCTGATTGGTTCAGCGGAGCAGAATCCAGTAATGATGATTGACATCGCAGCCTGCTTAGGAAAATTGTCTTTCTCAACCTTGGCAGCTTTAAGATGGGTGGACTTCAACTCTCAGAATTCCCAAACAAAGAAGGAGTTGGAATTCTGGGACTGGAAGTCCACCCATCTTAAAGTTGCCATGGGTGAGAAACAACGTCTTAGAAAAAGAATTGGACCACTTAAGTCCATGTGCATAGATATACCTACCAAATAATCTCCCATATGATTTAAGCAGGTCCAATTTTCACTCCCCATCCTGCTAGATTGTTCTGCCATAATCTCAATAATGCAAAATGAGTCAAATCTTTTAAAAGGCTATATTTTCTAAGTGGAATATGGATCATATTCTAAGTAAATATGAAACCAAGGAATAATTGATAATGGCAGCACTTTTTATAAATGTTTTAACATGTTTTAAATAAGTGCAGCACTACTGAAGATGTTGTATCAAAAGATTGCCATTCATCTCTTAAGAAAGAATGTTATCTCTTAATATAGCTGTTAATTAAACTTGAAATGAAAAATCAAAACATTGTATATTTCAACTCATTATTTTCTGTTCTTGATCCAATCTATGTGTTTTGAACAACAGGAGATAAAATTGTGCCTGTGTGAGCACACACATGCACACTACTGCAATTCTAGAATATCAAAAGGTTGTTCATTGGGTATTCTAGCTTCACTTGTGTTAACTTTCTGAAATTTCATTCAGAATAGCATATTTGGTTCAGAAAAAAAATCAATACTGCTAAGTACTTCTGAATCATCTTTTAAAAGGATGATTTTCTTGCTCCAAACTCAGGTTAACTCCAAAATATATATATATTCATATGAATGCTGTAATTGCAAATATGTAACCAATTTTGTCCACATGGAACTGTATGGTCCCCTAGCACAGTGGTCACCAACCAGTGATCCGTGGACCACTGGTGGTCTGTGAGAAAATTTTGGTGGTCCGCAGAAAAATTATTTGCATTTTTTATATTGAACTAACTACTATTTATCTTTTCAAAAAATTCATAGTAGTAGTCCACGGGATTTAAAATTATGAATTTAGTAGTCCTTGAGGTCCAAAAGGTTGGTAACCCCTGCCCTAGTGCAAAAGGCTATAAGTTCCAATATCAGTAAACAGTTTTTGCATATGCAGACTATGCTGGCTGACTTCCAAGGAAGTAATGGCAAACTGAAGAAGGTCCCAATGAAACTAGGTTAAAGAATAGGAACTGGTTTTACTAGACAAGATAGAGACAGGGGAAGATTCAAATGTAAATCTATAAATGACAGATTAGAATAAAAAAGATGTTACTTTTTTTCAGAGCCTTATTGACCCTTATTGTTTTTAAGTCCATATTTAAATCAATTTCAGTCTTGCCTAGTAAAACTTGTACCTTATTCATAACATCATCTATCAATAATGGCAGAGATCTTTAGAGATAACTTCCAAGTCCATTGTTCACAATTATCTCTCAATGCATCATTTGTTAACATACTTTGCTGCAGTCTGCAGAATCAGGCCAAGCTTAAGTATTCTTCTTCTTTAACTATAGACTTTATTTCCTTCTGGTGCCTCTGCTGTCCCGCCTTCAAAGTTCCATCTAATCAAGCTTTCTTGCAGATACAAAAATAGGAATAACTGAGAAGACTGGAGAACATTAATTAATTTCTAAATACTGTTAAATCCATGCAGACCCTAAGTCCATTTATAACTTTCTAAAAATCAATTCTCTAATCATGTTTTTTGTTGTTAATTCCAAAGAAACTGCATAAATCCTTAAACTTGTATGTAAAACTTCTTTCGTAAAGGATTGGGGAAAAAAACTTACCAAGTGAATGCCGTAAGAGTTGCCAATTCAGAGATTTGCAATACTTCAAAAACAATAGAAATGTATATCCAAAGTGATTAAGAAATGAGGATTGGCCAAACCATATGCCCTTAAAGAATACATTACAGCCTATGATACACCTTTGAGAAAATCTCCAACTACTAGTCACTCAACTCACAAGCAGGTCACAAAAACATCAGATCCTACCATCTACTCATGAGGAGCTGTCCCAAAGGACTTATGGGCAATCTCACAATCTGTTCTTCACCCAGAGATTTCACTGTTTCAGATCCCATATCCAGTTGGAAATTTCAGCTATAATATCATTTTTACTTCTTCAGAGACAACTTTGATCCACCTTGTCGTCACTGGAAGTCTTATACTAAACCAACTGTTCAGCCTGTTCTTAAGTTTTCAAATAAGTTTCTTTGAACAGTTCTTCATCTACCTTACAAATATGTGAAGCCATTAAAGGGAAACTGCTAAAGGTGAAGTATGATTTATCATCATAAAGTAATCAATCCAACTAAGCCCTAAATCCCCTACTTAGACTTCACCCAAAATCAGATTAAAAACTTAATTTGATTTATTTTGTAAGGTTGAATTGCAATTATTTGCTCTCAAGACATGGATTTGTCATCATACATGGGAAACCAGTGGTAGTACGGAACTTGCTAGTTGGTTGCATTACTGTTGTATAGATTGCAAAGGTTTCCCCTGTCCAGTAGTTTCTGACTTCAGGGGTTCATATCTGTTTCCTAGCTGAGGGAGCCAGCATAGTTAGAAGACATTTTCATGGTTATGTGGCCAGCATGAGTACACGCCAAACAGCAAGGAATGCTATTACCTTTCCACTGAAGTGGTACCTATTTTTCTATTCATATTTACATGCTTTCAAACTGCTAGGTGGGCAAGAACTGGGGCAAGTAATAGGAGTTCACCCCCTTGCATAGGATTCAGATCTCCAACCTGGGCTGACAACTTTCAGGCCTGTCAGGTAGTAGCTAAATCACTGAGCTTGTCGGTCAGAAAGGTCAGCATTCGGCAGTTCGAATCCCTACTACAGGTCCCGAGTGAGCAGCGGTTTGGACTAGATGACCTCCAAGGACCCTTCCAACTCTGTTACTGTTACTTTCCAGCTGACAAACTCAGTGTCTTTAGCCATCGAGCCATCACACCCACCGTAGATTGTACTCTAAGCGTTAAATTATTTTTTATCGGGTTTAGCCAATTTTAGTTGGCTATTTGTAACTATTCATTGCTTTTGTTTTGTTGCTGTTGTTTCTAATTGTATGAGTCACCCAAAGCCATGTATGTGAGATGAGCAGCTACATAAACTGAATAAATAAATAACACCAAAGGGTGCCTGGGTTTGTATAATATGCTGGTTCACACCAAACACATCACTTAGCCTGTCACTTTAATCAAGCCATCATATCCATATCATAAATTGTGGTTATCCCTCGGTTAACCAACAACAAATGTGAACATTTCTGACCTCTTCCTCTCAACTCCACTGCAGGAGAAAAGGAGCAGGGGAGTAAATAAACAAGTAGTCATTCATTGTTTAATTATTTGTGTAGTCTGATCATAGTGTCTGTTTATAGAAATGCATAGCCAGATCAGCCTCACAGTTCCAAAATGTTTGCAGATGCAGACATACATCATGCACGTTGTTTAAGGTCTGACTTGTGTCTTACACTGGGATAGTTGTCAGAATAGCAGATTAACACGGAACCATCTGGTTGCTATTACGCATAATAGGCTGTGGTGTGCGGTGGCTTCCCATGAAGCTGAAGGATCTTAACATGGAGGTACAGCTGAGCCAAGTCTTGAGGGCATGGGCCATACATTTTTAATACAAAAAATTGTATCCAGGAGCAGCTGTCCAAATAGCTCTTCGTTTAGAATTAGTAGTAAAAATATTTCTCCTACAGTTATTATTCATTTCTGTCCAGTAGAATTCCTATTTGTCTCAAAGAATCAAGCACCAACTACCAGTGTACAGCCCTCTGCGGGCTTTCCTTGGCCTATGTGCACCATTCTTGCGATCATTGCTCTCAAAGGAATTACATTAAATAGATTTTTAAAAAAGGAACTAAAGCTGTGCCAAGAAGCATTTGCAAAGTTGCTTAATGAAACCGAATGGGCTAATCCTTGCAGAGGAAAGAAGGAACGTCTGTCAATTTACAAGAAAGGGTGGGGAAAAAAGGAAAAAGTAAACACTTAATAAACCAATCTGCCACCTTGCTTGCTGCTAAGACCCCTTTCAGTCTCAGAATAACTACTGATGTCACCTTGCTCCTCTCCATAGCTTTTCAGCAGGAGCCTGTTGCTACATTTTTCTCCAGTGGCACTAAATAATTCAGCTGGGTTTGATGCTTTGTGAACAGGCCAGATTACGGGCATCAGGCCAAGACTAAGGTCGCTATGGAGACATGCAAACAGTAACCACCTTCCATCCCTGGGCCATGAACATATGGTACATAAACTGTAGCGGCATTACTATACCCATGGTAGCAATACAAGGGCTTTTAAGAAGAACAGAAGAAAGGACACAGTTGGGTTACTATTGCCAATGAGAAAGTCCCTGTTCTTTTAATAAACCGTTTGTAAGATGTTGTACATTAGTGTCAATACTGTTTTGCAAGGGAGGGAGGGGGAGTAAGAACACGCTAAGGGAATTCCTCTGGCACAGGTTTTCAAGGCAGTCTTGTCAAGTAAATGCACCAGTCCTGCCAAACTTTCCGTAGAGCAGCAGAGCTGAAATAGCAAAAACACACTGAGGAAATTCACAGCCTCACAAGGTATTTAATAAATATTTTGTCACAAAACTTTAGGAAGTATTTCTAAGATGCTGAGCCATACTGTTGTCTGCATTATTTTTTTTTACACATTCTTGAAAACACTCTAAACTCTTTAAGAAAACACTCTGGGCTCTGGAAGAAAATCCAACCAAAGCATTATAGAAACCTGCACGTAGGTTGTCACCTTCCCCAAAGGGAAATGAAGTCAGCAATCATTTGCATGTTTTAATTGCTAGAGGCTTAGAATGGCAGTTGCTGCTGCATCTTTTCTAAACTAGCCATGTAAAAGAGACCAGAGAGGAAGAATGCAACTAGGGGTTCCTAGACAAGCAACATAAAAGCATTTTTTGCAACCACTCCTTTTTAGCATTCTAATTGACGTCATCCATTTGATTGAGGAATGCAACGAACAGACATGTATTCTTTAATTTAATTAAGGATCGTATCTAAAATTGGGTTTGGGTTCTGTTTTGCTTTGGTTTTTTGGTAAACTACATTGGTAGTTTACATTACATTGGTAGTTGGTAGATCCTATAGATCCGTGATGACGAACCTCTGGCATGGGTGCCACAGGTGGCACATGGAGCCATATTGGTGGGCACACGAGTTCAGCTCTGGTGTGCATGTGTGCACCAGCCAACTGATTTTCTGCCCTTCTGGTCCTACCAGAAGTCAGGAAACAGGCAGTTTCAGGTCTCGGGAGGGACTCCGAGGGGGTTGGAGAAGGCCAATTTCATGATCCCCAGGCTCCTAGAAAAGCTCTGGAGCCTGGGGAGAGCAAAAAAATGGGCCTACTGGGTCCACAGTGCCATTGTTTGCCAAAATTGTTTGCACAGGGGGGTTCATGCATGCATGCGTGGGATGGCAGGGCACATAGACTTATGGGTATTGGCACTTGTGTGTGCACACACCCTGTGCTCCCCCCACTTTTGGCAGGCAATGATAAAAAGGTTAGCCATCACTGCTACAGATGTTTAGCAGAGTTGAAATGAAGTTGTGGCTTGTGGGTGGTGGCCCATGGACAATTGGTAACCTATCATGTTACCAAACTTGGTAACATCATAGAGAAAGGAAATGTGATGTCTCATTGTAATTTCATATAAAAAATGTCATAACTTGCTTGGAATTTTCACCCAAATCTTGCAATATTGAATGAGCTGGTAAGTGTTTATGCCATTTTAATATAAGCAAAACTTAATTCTGACTGCATGAAGTTACAGATCAAAATTCAGATGCTTGGCAACTTTATTTACGACGGCTGCAGTGCCCTGGGGTCATGTGATCAACTTTTGTGACCTTCTGACAAGCAAAGTCAATGAAGAATCTGGATTCACTTAACAACCATTTTACTAATTTTAACAGCTACAGTGATTTACTTAACACTGTGGCAAGAAAGGCCATAAAAGGGGACAACCAACTGTCTTGTTTAACAGCAATAATAAATTACAATAACAGTATTGGCAGAAATGTCCAGTTCAGAACGTATCTATATAACCAGTCTTAGAACATCTCTGCAAAATCTATCATCTGCAATGGACATCAGTTTTTGTAAACTACTTTATTATATTGTCCCTCTTGTGTCCTCACAAACCAGAATCTCATATGAGTAGTTTTGAGGAATTACTTTATTTGCTCACTGCTAAATGAGGTCCCACAAGCAATCTTTGGTTATAAAAAGGATCAAACAGCAATTCATTTTGTATCTTCCTTTTGAGTCTGTATCCATTTTCCAACCTTGTAACTTTAAAAAAAAAAGGTTGCCCTGGAATTAATCCTCACTGAGGGCAATGGTTTAGAAATAAATAAGCCTACCACATGGGAGTCCAGGTTGATTCAGCAAGTTATGAATGTGTTTAACAAATAAACAAGCATGTATCAAATTGTAAACGAGCTTTTAGAGATCCAGGCTGACAAGATCAGAATGCTCTGAGATTGAATAATTCTCGAAAGTATTTCTTCTGTGTCGGAAATATTTTTTAGTTTAAATTAGCATAGTTTCCCAGTTCCTTGTTTGCCCTTGTTTTATAAATAATGAAGTATTTCATGAATATTTCACCAAAGTCTTTATTCTGTTACCAACCTGCTTCCACTTAAAAAAGTCACTTAACAAAACAATTGTATCCCTACCCACAGGGCCAGCATTAACCTAAGGCTTAATAGGACTTGGCCTATAGTGCCAAAATGTAGAGTTTGTCAATGCCACCTCTCCTTCCAAATCATTTTATTTTATTTTTGTCAATTACATATTAGATATATATATAAGTATAAGCATGAATTGAATACATAAAATGAATAGAATTAAAGGAACATTAGGACAGAGACATGGTGGCTCAGTGGGTAAGGCAGCTGAGTTTGTTGATCGGAAGGTCGGCAATTCAGCGGTTCAAATCCCTAGTGCCATGTAATGGGGTGAGCTCCCATTACTTGTCCCAGATTCTACCAACCTAGCAGTTTTGAAAGCACATAAAAATGCAAGTAGAAAAAATAGGGACCACCTTTGGTGGGAAGATAACAGTGTTACGTGCGCCTTTGTTGTTTATCACATGACCACGGAGACTTCTTCGAACAGCGCTGGCTCTTTGGCTTTGAAATGGAGATGAGCATCTGCCCCCTAGAGTTGGAAATGACTAGCGCATATGTGCAAGGGAAACCTTTACCTTTACCTTTATATTCTTTTTAGAACTGACTATAACATGACAGTCATATTGTTCAACTTATCACATGTTAATCAGTTGTGCAATGTACAAGGCATTTTGCCATTTATGATAAGACCTAGTACAGCCAAGTTCCAATCAATCCTTTTAGCCAAAGTTAGTTTTGATTGGAATCAACAGTCTCAGTTTGTTGTCTCAAAGAATCTTAACTTTGCAGTCTCTGTTTAATTCAGGCCAGACTTTGAATCCCCCCTAGAAGATAATCAAATCTCCTTCAGTAGCTTGTTTTTTTCACAACTGCTGCAAGGTCATTTGGGAAGACTTATTAATCAATTAATATGATCATGGGTTTTCTACTCTGTACATTTTTTCTACAATGGAATTCAAAAATTCCTGATTTGACTAACAGAATAAGCATTATCAGTGTTCCAGATGATTGGCTCTTGCTGGCAAGCTCCCTACAGCAATCATTCAGAATATTACAAATCAAACACATGCATTTCTTAGCAGAATAACTAAAACACTTTAAAATGTAGGCATTTGATACATACTTAAATATATTGTGGTGTATTGACAGAAGGGAATTACTTTTTTAGAGTAAATAATATATTTCATCAACCTCTTTAAAACATTTCATTTGTCTTTATTTAACATGATCCCTCAAATAAATTCATGTATCTAATGTATTTTAATTAACTAAAGGACTTTCTTCTCAACCTTCTAAGTTGCACTCTACTGCTCCAGTCAATAAAAATGAAATCAAAAGTGTCTATCTCTATCAACATTAATTTCATTTTCTTTCATGCCTTTCAGCAAGGTAGAAAGCACATGGGTGTGGTGGTGGCATTGCAGCCGGGTAGGATTTAGTTTCCACAATGCAGGAGAGGGTTAGTTGAGTTAGTTGGTAGCAGATACTGGTTGACTGTGTATGATTGTCAGCAGAAGAACACCAATCCTAAAGGAGGGCTCTTCCCCTAGTAAAAGGCAATTGGTGGGTTGCAGGCTAGCCTGCATATGCAATTATGGATTGGTTATTGAATGGAGAGATGGGAAAGCAGCGGTGGCATGGTTTCAGCCTTCATGCTTCGCACTGAGTAAACCATTTGAACCAATTATCAGTGTGTTTTGGTTTTTCCTCTGGCAGGTTACCGAGAGGACACACACACACACACACACACACACACACACACAAGCAGAAATAAAAATTATAAACAGATATGATACCTTATATCTTGGAAGGAGTTCCTATAAACACAGTGGCTTCACTTTTAACAATACTGCATTCAGTTTTGGTCTCCACGATGTAGAAAAGATGTGGAGATTCTGGAGAGAGTGCAGAGAAGAGCAACAAAGATGATTAGGGGACTGGATACTAAAACATACGAAGAGCGGTTGCAGGATATGGGTATGTCTAGTTTAATGAAAAGAAGAAGAACTAGGGGAGACATGATAGCAGTGTTCCAATATTTCAGGGCTGCCACAAAGAAGAGAGAGTCAAGCTCTTCTCCAAAGCACCTGAGGGCAGGACAAGAAGCAATAGGTGGAAGCTAATCAAGGAGAGAAGCAACTTAGAACTAAGGAGAAATTTCCTGACAGAACAATTAATCAGTGGAACAACTTGCCTCCAGAAGTATGTATGTATGTATGGCTATGAACCCACAACCAATGTGTGTGTGTGTGTGTGTCTGTGTGTCTCTCTGTGTGTGAATGTGAATTGGAGGAAGGTCAGAGAGAAAGGAATAGAAAAAGGTTTTTTTTAATATGACATTGAAAGTATTATTGCATTGATCTTACAAATCAGCAAGAAGATAGGAAATTAAATGCAGCAAACAGTCTAACACTATTTGAGAAATGCTTTCCAATATTGTTCACATCAGGGTTTTTCATTTATGTATTTATTTCTAAGTTCACTTGCCGGCTTTTTGCATTCCATTATGCCCTCAATACCTTCCCAAGTTTTAAATTTAAATATTTAACAGTTCATAATAGAAAAAAAAATTATAGCATGAAGAAAATAAAAACAATGGCATAAGGATTATAAAACCATACATCTCATTATAAAACCATACATCTTTTTAAAGGTTGCTCCTATCAAAAACAGAGCCCTTCTTATTTCAGGCATGAACTATGACCTCAAGCTTTTAACTGTCAGTATCCAAAATTTTATCTTGCACCTTTTCAGTGTTGAATGAACTGTAGGGATAACAGTTTTTCCTACATTAAATGCTTGAAGGGTGGTTGTGCAGATATATTTAAACGTCTCTGTACCTGCTTCTGACCTTCATCCAAAGATGAACTACTTCAAGAGAGGCATACATGCCTGTATCTCTTTGAGATGTGTGTGTGTGTTTTTCATCAATCCTAATATATTATAAAGCAACTGTCTTTCTATTTATAATCCCAAACTGTTTACTGTACTCTCCATAAATATTTTAATACACTGTATATTATAAAGTTTTCCTTGGATTTTTGCTGCAGCATTGGCCTATAAAACAATAGGACTTTTTGTTAGGTTGAAGACATTTTCCAAACCAGAATCTTCCAGATTTGATAGAAAGCAACCACTAGAGGTACCATCAGATGTTCCTCTTGAACTTCATTGTTTCAATATACCTGGACGGAGATTCCAGATTGGAAACTGCTTAAATGTTTACTGTTTCAGACAATAGTCTACCTTAAAGAAATCTATATAACATGGAGTTAATGCACAAATCCTGGCCCTGGACATCATATCATATCATAAAGGACATGATTTCACCACGACATAATTAATTTATCTAGAATCCATAACTTGGTTTTAATCTTGCTTCAGTGACATAAAAAACATAGAATTGTCAAAATATTATGGTATGGACAAATACAATGATAAAGTCCTACAAAATCTTCTCTTCACCAATGATAATTTAGTTTTCCTGAAGTAAATCCTGGAATGGTGTTGTGGTTGGGCAGAACTTCTTGGGCATAACAAGGAGGAATGATCCAATAGTAATCCTTATACAACTGAATATCATATCACATACAAATTCAGCCTGAGATAAGTACAAATGTATGACTCAGGGATAGACAGCTTTGGAGTACAATGGAGTACCTTTGACAATGCAGGTTTAGGGCTGCTCTCACTTGGTGTCCAATGACAATTAAATGACATGGATGCCTCTTAGGTTTAAAGGGATCAGGTGAAGTTGCATGTGTCTTAAAGTCCTTGTGCAAATCACACAAATTACATACTTGCATCATTACACAAAATGATGCAATTAGTACTTTGTTTCATCTGCATGATGATGTCATGACACACTTCAAATCATTTTAATGTCATTGTAGCTTTAGTTTCCAGCATCAATCTTATTTAAAGAAAATGCAGTATGGCATCAGATTTTATCTACACATCACATTCACTACAGTGCATGGGTCCTTCTCATAGACAGGCTGGTAATTAAACCAGCAACACAATGAATAATTGAAAGATTCCTGATGGCTGGAGCATTGGGAATTGTGACAGAGGCAAGGTTGCCATTCCTCCAGCAAACCTCTGACCTTGAGTTATGTCAATCTCAAACTCAACTAAAGATACTAAAGGATACTTAATTTCAAAATAATTTATTGGGTTCTTCTGTAAGTGTTCTTAAAATTTACATTCACTTTTTTCATTTGTGAAAAACTATTTAAAGTTCATTAGAACTTATTTAATTGTACTAGAAATTTTAAAACCATAGCATGGCTACAAAAGATAAGAGTATTGGTCCCCATATGCTAATTAATAATTAGCAGTACTCCTGAAATAAACCTGAAACACTTCATTAAACAGACAGTAATTGAATTGGCACAGGAATTCCATGTGAACTTTTTGTGGCTATGGAATACCAAACTTTACTAAAAAAAAGTTTTTGGGACGTTGGAGCAACAAGTCCCATCACACTATGAAGGCAACATTTGTGGGGAAGAGAGTAATATTTCTGTATTTCCACATTTTTTAAAACAAAGCTCTACATTATGGAGCCTATTGCTAATTTAGGAAATATATTCTCCATTGATCCCAAGGTCACCTCTATGGAAAAGCACAAATTACAGCAGATACATTTCACTTTGTCATCTGAAGACATCTGCCAATTAATGTTATTATAAAATAATAGTTTTGAACAGATGTTGCATTTGCTAATTTTATATTTGACTGTTTGAAATCCAGCTACCTGGGGATTTATTTAAGCTGCATACACTTTCAAGAATTTTAACAAAAAACAGATTTTTTTTCTGCAGGATCAAATTAAGTTGCTACCTAGATATTAATTGTGTTTAATAAAACTTGGTCAGAAGAATTACTTACTATAAAGATGGATAAAAAATACAACATGTAGTAGCTTTTGTCTGGGAAACATGTAGTTTTGCCACTTTTTTTGCCTACTGGGTTCCATATTTTTGGCCACAATTCTCTTTCAAATATAAACTCTTTAAGTAGTTAGCATTTGTCCACTTTATGACCATACCAGACAGCATACTTTGACATCATTCTGTTAAAACATCTACTTCTTAATATCAATCAAATTTATGGAATATGGGATGTTCAATCTAAGTAATAGATATGGACAGCCTTGAACTACACTGTCTATGTTATGATCTATGCTCAGTTCATAAGATCATTTACCAAAATGCCCTACCTGTAAATGAGTATTTTAATTTCAACCACAATACCACAAGGGATTCAAGATTAAAACTCAATGTAAATCGCTGTAATTTAGACTGTAGGAAGTATGACATTTGTAATAGAGTTATAAATGTCTGGAACATCCTACTTGATCCTGTTGTTAGTCTTGCCAATCCCCATGTTTTTTCCCTTAACCTGTTTACTGTAGACCTTTCATGTTTTTTAAGAAGTCTTTAAGGGGGCATGCATAAGTGCACCTGCATGCCTATCATCCCTGTCCTACTGTTCCCATCCATTTGTAATCATCCCATGTGTTTATGGCTATGTTTTGTCTATTTATTGTGCCAATTTTTGTGCCAATGTCTATGTTTATACCATTATGTGTTTCCTTGTAGTTGTTGGCAAATTAAATCAATAAAAATAAAGAAATAAACTGCAGGAAAGGTATGCATATTGGATAAGAAGGAAATGAACATACATTTTCTTACCCATTCAAAATTAAATGAAGTTTGAGACCAAAAAAAATCAAAAACAGCTACCAAGGCCTGCAATGAGGGTAATATCTTATATTTCTTGGTAACCCAATGAAAACAAAGTGGTTTCAAGGTCATATTTGTTTTTTTCCATTAAGAGTACCCCCTTCTCAGCAACCAAGCGAACATAAAGAGAAGCTGAATTTATCTAAAATACTGGAAAACTAGTAGGACAGTCAGTGACCTTACAAGTGGGAAAGTAATTCTGAGCAACAAGTGGAGTCCAGTTACCCTTATGTATGCATTGGATACATGCATCCTTATGATGCATCCTTATGATGGGATGGGGGACACTTACTATAAAAATGCAGTCTGTTTATAGACTACAAGAATAGAATCAAGGCAGCAAAAAAGTTCTTAACCAAAGACTGAAGCTGCTTGAATCTGATCCACATAGTTTTACAGAAAGAGAGAGGGGCCCCTATTTCAATCTTGAGACATGACATTTGAACTGTGGCCTGCTATGGAATGGAGCCCAAGGTGCAGAGTTCTGCTTTGAATCACATTCTATGTAAATCAGAAACAGATTAGCAAAAAGAAAAAGGGATAGATCCAGAAGGATCTCTTTCAGTATATGGTCAACACAGAAATACTTTGGGCCATTAAGGTTTACACATCAGTAAAGGAAGCAAAATGAGCTGTGTGATAAACAGGAAAGCAGTTTTAAATTGGCCCATTGCATTATAACATTATTATAAGTAAACTGAATGCCCCCTACAGTTGCTTATTTTTTGTTTTAGCATTATGAAATTTTATTAGACCAAAAGTATTAAATGGGTGTAAAAATAATGGTAGAAGGTTATGTTGAAGAAGAAATCCTCAAAAGTGGGGTATATGTACTAGGAGCCATAAAATTTAATAGTGTGTTTTCAAAGCAAAGGCTTGCTGTAATTCAAGCCTGGAGGCTTAACTTTTTCTGTGATGCCAGGAAAAAGACCGGAAACATTGTGGTGAAATCAGCTGGAGAATTAGCAAGTTCCATAAAGCTTCGTGAAAATCCAGCTGGAAATCCAACTATCGAGGGGTCTTTGGACCAGAACCATCCTGGAGGGATAATGAAGAAGGAGAGGCAGCTTACATGGACCAGAGGAATGGGCAAGTTCCTCAGAGAGTCTGATATTCTCCTCGACTCAGTAGTGAAGGGAGGCGGTCTTTGCATCCACCAATGAAGCTGGGCCTCCAGAAGAAAGATTGAGCTGGTGAGAGAACTTGGGCAGAATCATGTTATCGAGCAAGCCTGTGACCAACTGACAGATAAAGGAAAAAAACACCTAAGTGTATTTTAAAATCCTTAAGAGTGGTTAAGCGGCTAATGGGCATGACAGAGTGGAAATAAAGTGTTGGAGTGGAAATAAAGAGTGAAAGGGAAAGTGAGAAAACCTACAACCCAAAAGCCAAGAAAAAAGCTATTAAGACCTAAAATTGAAAACTGGAAAAACTTTTTAAAATACTAGAAAACAGTTAAGATTAAAATTTTCCAGATATAGCTGGTTTTGAATTCTGGGAGTTGAAATCCACATATCTTAAAGCTGCCAAAGTTGAAAAACACTGCTTTAAAGAGCCAGAACTTTCAGGTCCCAGTGAGTTATCTGCAACAGTTACAGATCAACACACCAAAAGCACCATGTTAAAATATGCCTTCATTTCACCATAACAAAAAGTTGCATTCACCTTGCTTTCAAATGAGGCCGGCCCTGTCACACTTCCCTTTATGCCTCGACTCTAGAAAGCAGCTTCAAATTGTTAGGATAGCTCTAGAAGACCTTTTGGGAAACAGCTGAGTCAGGGCTGGATTCTGTGAAAGTTTTTGGCAGTTGATAGAGCATTTAAGAGTGTCAATGTATAGGTAAATAATCCCATATTTCAGGTAGAGAGGCATGAAGAGGAAAGCAGAGTTTAGGAGAGAGATCAAGAAAAGAGGGTGTGTGTTTTTCCCCTCTGCTTGAATGGAACTTCATTCAGCTGAATAGATTTCTGACCTGGAGCATTATCTGAAAGTAGCATGTATGGAGCATCGTCTCTTGTTACCATGGAGTCTTGTTGCTTCTGCGGTCAAGGACTGAAAAGAATTCCTGGGAGATGAACTTCTGCTGGAGTGTTCCACCATGTATGTGTTTTTCTTTGTAGAATAGCAGGAGTCAAATAGCAGGCACGTTAATGTGTCCGCGGCCCATCTTTGTAAACTGCTAATAGCCAGGCACATACAAAGATGATGAGTGCAAGGAAACAGTTCAGTTCATTATATTCCTCTAATCTGGGAGTCAGCCAGAAAGCCAAGCAGGCTGTTCTCTTGCCCTAGTCAGCCTTCGTGTCTTCCATAAACAAGCGGGAAAGCATTTTATTGTTGATCTGTTTATAAGCATTTCCCCACCACCACCTTTCTTAAGGTAAGCTCTTTCCCCAGGTAAACAGTACTGAAACTCTGGGGTTGAACTCTGTAAAGTACTCATCCTCCCAGGATCAAACTTGTGAGCTTCTTCTGACTCCCACAGAGGGAAATTACTTAGTCTTACGTGAGGCGCTTTGGAATCTCCATGTTTATAGTGCTGTCTCCAAATTTTCGGCAGCCTGCAGCAGAGTAGTTCACTAATGAGCATTTCCCAGAGAAGGTTAGAAGAGGGTCAAGGTTTTAATTGAGAACACGGGCCCCTTTGACAGTACTGTTTTGACAAACAAATAACATTTGCTGAAAGTCCAGGCAGATAATAGGGTGAAAGAACAGTCACAGTATCTGTCTGAAGCAAAGCCTTGTGGGTTAGAAAACCATTACAGTTCCTCTGAGAAACAACTTTAGCCATCCGAGATTATTTGGATTTGGTAGATAAAGGGCTGTTTCCGTTTTGC
>JANHFP010002911.1:62801-73723 GCA_032468135.1 Calamaria suluensis | reverse complement strand
TCCTCGACCATCCTCTGGAATCCATTTAAGCTCACACCTACTGCTTCAGTGACTCCATGCAGCCATCTCGTTCTCTGCCGTCCCCTTCTTCTTTTGCCCTCAATCTTTCCTACTAGGCTCTTCTCCTTTAATTGAGTCCAATTCTTTATTTGCTTGCATTGACAGAATGCAATTGACAGAATCTTGCCAAACTAAAGCTATATTACTAGATACATGCTGAGAAATTCTAAAGAATATGGCAACCCTGAACTTTTTACCCTCTCCTCCCTCCAGTTCAGGACTATGTGGTTTCTTAATGTGGAACTCTCCTTGGGAAAACTCTGGGTTGACAAAATTCTCCCCTACTGCTCCAGGAGGTGCACAAAAATACATTTTAAAAAGAAAATGATAGCCTTATTAATCCACAAAGATCCAGTAAAGCTGAATAACCATACTAAATAACATAAGTATATAGGTTCTTTTCATTTAGTCTAAGCTCCCCTCATCCCTCTCTTAACAATTAAATGTTTTTTAAAAAAATTAAACATTAGCAGAAGTAATCCCTTATTTAGATATAAAAAATAACATACATATTACAAATAATCCATTACACTTTTGGCATTTCCAAAAGAAAAACTATCCAATCTAGGTAATTATTACCCTACGTAGCTCAGAGCATGATGGAAACTGGGATTCCCAGCTGATTGCAAGTGGGCTGCAAACATTTCTGCTACCTACTCATAAAAAGCAAGATATTCAGAGTACATATGGGCAATCTCCAGTTCTCCCTTTTTACCAGATAGAATTTCAGCATTCCAAATCTCATCTAGCTATCTTTTTGGCCATAATTCCCCCCATGAAAAATGTGGCTTTTGGTCCTCCTCACTTCACTTCAACACCAGTCAATATATCTTTGTGGATCAGTAAACCTAGTAAGAACAGACTCCAGTGATTTCCAGAAACCTCCCCTTCTATGGAACAGTTTATTCCTGGAAGGGAAAATAGCCCCTTCCTTCTTTTGAAAACCTTACTGTTTTAGATTATAGGTTTGAGGGCAGTGCGCTCCAAATCTTGGGGGACTGCAGAGTTTATCATTGACCATTTGCTGGAAGGTCAATTCAGTAACAACTGGGAAGACCAAAGTTCTTACACACAGCAATAGATTGGAAATCAGAGGTACCATCCCCCTTAGTTGGCATCCTTAGAAAAGGCAGACGTATCTCAACCTTAGCCAAGGCTTTTAAAACTTTCATCTGGTTTCTCAAATTTGTATCAAGCATCTTGCTATGAAAAGTTGATGTCCAGAACAATTCTGCTTGGTATGTGAAAAGAAGAGCCATTACTTTCCCAATGTTGAGCTCTCAGTAGCACTTGAGAGATGGGGTGGGGACGGGGGTTGCAGCAATATATGTGTGGTTTTCTTTTTACTTTCTTTGCTTTTTAATTTAACTGCCTTTCAATTCTTCCAACGGGTGGGAAATAAATGATGCCACTACTTAAAATAGAGTTTGTATTTTGTGTATCTATCCACATCTATGTATGTGTGCGCATATCAGTTAGACAGAAGGATTTTTTTTCGTTCGGTCCTCTTTCTTGTTCGCTTCACAATGGCAGGACAACTCCGTTCTTCTTCAGATGAATTGCAAAATCTTTGGTACCCTAGCTACCCTGGCCAAGGCCATGAAACCACACTTTTGTTACAAAGGTAACAAAGTTGATGTGAGGGTTGCTCTTCCATCTGGCTGTTCCAGGCCAGAATATTACCTTCTATATTAGAGAGTGTTCCAAAGTTTTCCAAATGAAGATAGCGGCAACTTTGATTTGTCGATGAAAAAGAATGAAATAGTCTTTATGATTTGGTAAAATATATTTTATTTTTTTCAAATAGTATGAATCAGAATTCCATTTTCCTAGAAACTTCTGTGTAAAATTAATTTGTGTTGTACATACCACAAAATATTCAATTTACAGTTTTTGCTTGTCATTTGTTTCCTTTTACAAGTGTACCATTCTAAGCCACAACATGTTATAGCAAACTCAAAAATATTGCTAATATCAAGACATACTGCAGTGCTGAATGGAACTCAGCCATAAATTAATGTTATAGGGTGAAAAGACATATAGCCAGACCTCCAAGTCTTGCAAATGGAACAAAAATTGGCAATATTTATAAAGGCTACTATCTATGCAGTTCAAATATCAAATGATATATGCCTCTCATGGCTACTTTATTTAATATTTAGGTAAGGCCTCTTCAATAAATTGGCTTCGGAAGGTTTCCAATGAGTGGGCTGATCCGCCACGGTTAGCAGTTCAATGTTGTAACAGTGAATTGATGGCAACGTCATCACTCCAAAAACACGCACACACAGAAAACAAGGTTTATGGATACCACACCTGTCATGCTTTATGCAACTAGGAAAGTACCCTTCACCCATTCCAAAGAACAGATCAGAAAGTCCAAACATATGCTTAGCAGTTCCATCCCCCAAAAAAATCAAAAAGTTTTGAAACAGAAAACATAAAGCCTAGAAATTAAAATTCACTCCAATGTTCCAGAAGAAAGGATATTCATTGGATTGGCCACATGAAAAAGTCATCTGTCTATCAAATACATATCAGAGTTAAATGGATGTATACATGGGTGACCAATATAGTGAAAATATGATCCAAATGTCTTTCTTCTTATAGCCTGTATTATGTCAGAAGATAGAATAAATTCCTCAAGAAGCCCAATTTAAAGGATGAATATTTACAGAAAAATCTACACCTTTAGCCAGTGTGTATAAGTATGTTTGCATATTATTGGTATGGGTATCCATGCATTGCTCTGAAGAATCCCCCAGACCAATTTTCTCATTGATTCATTACTATATCTGATTACCTCTCAAGATAAGAATGCAAGTGATATCCCCACTCAATCTGATTCACATTTGTCTTGGGGACCTTAAGAACTTATTTTGACTCTACAATAATGTGCTCAGGCTCACGCCTATGGAGAACAAAACTTCTCATAGAACAAAGAGTAATAAACTCTCTCAATATGCAATGGATTTTATCTCACAGATGGGACCACCCTGAAAAAAGTCACTCTTGACACTCATCATGGAACAGTGCTGTTGGGCACACACACAAAAGGTAGCTTAAGGGTTTGTAGAATTATTTGATGAATTTTGGATGAGCTACATTTCCTGAATATCCATCTCTAGTGTCTCTTTCAGCAAACTTGTAAAATATTCAGTCACCTCTGATCTACAACATGGAGTAAACTGAATTAATTTCAAATGGTATTGTGTTTTTGTGCTTATATTTAAACTGTTTTTGGGATGAAAGGAAGCCCCAATAAAAACAGGCCAATACCTTTAGTTCATTGCCACATTCAACATACAGGTTGAACGTAGCAGTAAGTTAAAGGTATTGGCTTGTTTCATGGGACAGGATACCACTTGTACGATGATCAGTCATTGTGAGAAATCAAAGTGGGATTCAGAAAACAAACAGAGGCTTCACACTCTTCTTCTGTAACAGCAGCTTGAAAACTAAGCTTGAAAGAATTAAATACTGTGCCATTTCTGATCTCCTAAGTAAGCACTTCATATTTCTTCAGCAAGAAGAAGTTAAAATGGCAAAGACCAACTGAGATAATAAAGTGGCTTCCAACCACAAGTGGGGGTGTATTTGTACTAATTTACCTCAGTCTCTGACCAATCAGATTAAAGATAAACCCATTGCTTGGACTCTCTTAGCAGTGCACAGGAGAAAGCCATACATAATCGTATAGAAAGTCTACTGTCACAAAAATTCTGTGGAAAGGGGAAATGCTAAGATTGGATCAATAAAAGTGGAGAACAGGAGGCAGCAACAACTCCATAGCTGGAGAGTATTTCCTTCTGTGCATACACCACACCCAACTATGAAAGCAACCGCCTGAGGTTTAATTGTTTTTGTTTTACTTTCGAGCTAACAGAATTTTTTAAAAATGCCTATGGGTTCACTTAAGAAGGAAAAAAGCCCAGAGATGCAATATGAAGGGCCTTGTACAAAATTGTTTTTGACATGCCTAGTACCCGTATCAGAAAAAAAAGAATAATAATAATTATAATAATAATAAAGATTGTGCTTTTCTCATTGTCTCTTAACCATTATTCGCCACCCACCCCCTTTCTTATTTTTAATATTAAAAGTTCTCCTGGGAAAATACCTGGAAGCACTTTCTAGCACACGCTGAAGCCAAGCGATGAAGAACCTGGCAGGACATCCCTCAGCCCAGTGGAATGTTCAAACTAAACAAGAGCACAGCTATGAGCTACAGTGGGGTTAGGCAGCTTAGTGAATTAATTGCTTAAGAATTAAAAAATAAATTATTATAAAATAGATTTCTGTACATTTTACATATAGACCTATCTACATGTATAGGAGGAAAGATGGGATCGACTGACGTGCCATCAATCCCAGCCAAAGTCATGGCCCGTCATCTGGTAGAACTTCATGTTGAATGGCCGATAGAATTCTCGCAGCCTTTGTATTACTTTCTGGTCAATGTTAGGATGGGTCCGTCCTTTTGTCTTGCCCAGGCAGTGGGGCTTGCTGCTGCCTTCAGCCTTTTTCAGGCATGGGAACCCCTTGGTTTTGTTGAAGTAGAAATGTTTATCTGTGATGATCCTCTTGAGACCCAGGAAGTCCTGGACACGGCCCAACTCGCCTGCTGGATCACTGATCAGTCTCTCCCCACTGACGAAAAGGATTTGCCCAAGCGGGAAGTACAGGAGCCAATTTTCTAGATGCTTGGCGTAAATGCCAATCTGGATGGCACTCCAGGAGGTATCAATCAGGCCCGTAGTCCTGTTTTTGAAGGTCAGGCTCTCAAAGGACGGGATGTCTGGCTTCTTGGAAAGGGTTTGTGTGTAGTCAGAAATGGCTCGGGTGACCGGGTCCCTCACCACCACAATGAGCTTGGTGTCCTTTGACATAGAGGCGATGCGAGCTGGCGCTTCCTTAGTGACAAAGTAGCTGGGCGTCTTCTCCATGGTGATCTGGCCATCAAGAGTCCTTGGCATCAGTTCCCTGCAAAGAAAGAAAGAAATTAGCAGACTGATGAGAAAAATAAGGACATTGCTTCAAAAGTTTGTTTCGTTTCTTTTGAACTATTCCTGGCACTGGCAGTTTAGCCAATTCTTGCTAGTGACGAATTCACAAAGAGTCTCAAAGACAAAATATATCCAAACATACCTGAAAGATTCAAACTGGTGAAAATATTTGATTGATTTGAAATATACCAGTAAGGTGGGAAGGGAAACATGTGCATGCCAAACATGCTACAAATGAACGATTTAAAAATTACATTGAGAAATGGGATATTAGATCTCACAGCGCTAAAAAATTGCAACATCTGATAGAAAGTTCCAGTTAGGGATGGTGGGATATGGATGCATCTTTCTCTTTCTATCCTACTTTTTTTTCGTCCTTACATCTACTCTACTATTACTTTAGCCAGTCCACTCTTGTCCTCCATGTCAAGAAACTACAAGCCAGTAAAACATTATATGGATTAAACATTGTTCACCAAAGAAACACAAATGTGTTCTTTGGTGAAACACATGCATTCATTTGACTATGCTATTTATTATTAAAGGTTACATTTTTATTATTTTATTGAATTTTGTTAAATATTGTCTTGAATTCCAGGTAGAGAACTCCAGGTTCATGAGCAGATTAGAAATACAATAAGTTTTCAATATTGTTGACCGCTAGTCAAATACCTTGTTCTTTTGTTCTCTTCCAAATAGAAAATATTAAATAATATGGCCTAACTGTAGGATGAAATTTCCCTCTAAACATTCCAAATTACTTAAACAGTGGAAAGAATAACAAGGAGTCACCAAACAGCTGATTTATCACATCTAGGAATTTACAGCCATTGCTATGGTTCTAATCAGTCTTTCCTGTCCTGTTGCTATCCAGAAGTCTAGGTTGCAAACATTCATAAACCTGAACAATATCAAATTAGAAAGCCTGCAGTATGGGTACCAATTTTTTGAGATGCTTTCTGTTTTACTTTGTATAGAGGGAGAGGCTACTACATATATTCTTAAAATGTGAAGATGTTGAATATATTTTTAACTAATCAGCAAAATAGCAGTAGCACGTAGATTTACATACTGCTTTTACAGCCCTATCTAAGCGATTTACAGAGTTAGCATATTGTCCCCCAACAATCTGGGTCCTTATTTTATCCACCTCAGAAGGACGGAAGACTTGAGTCAACCTTGAGCCTGGCGAGATTTAAACTGCCCAATTTCAGGCAGCCAGCAGGCAGCAAAAGTAGCCTGCAGTACTGCACTCTAACCTCCATGCCACCCTGGCACTTTAATCTTTAATTTTGAAGCAAATTGTTACCTGTGAATTGAGGGAGGAGATCTACATTTGCAAAGAAGCATAGAGGAAGCTGTTGAAAATAAAATGGAGATGCAAAGGATTGCAGCTATCACTGCTGAGTCAGGGTCATCTTTGGAATTTAGCTTTGGGTGCTTTTGCCTCCCTACCGAATTGTAATCATTTTTGTAAGGACTAAACGGGAGTTCTCTCTTTCTCAACAACCAAGACGCAAGCTGCTGAGCTAAACAACAAAACCACTGACATTTCTGCAATTTGTGCTAGAAGGAATGAAATACCTGTGTAATGCATTGATGTGTTTCTTTCTGTGTATGAGTAAAGAATAGCTTGTATGTGCTTTGTTTTTGTTCCTGTGTGTCTTTTGCATCAGTGCTGACTCCAGGTGACTGCCTGGACAAGTCAGAAGTGGTTTGTCTTTGCTTTCTTTTTAGGGCCGTGCGAAAGGAAATGGCCTGAGGTCACCCAGCTGGCTTTGTGCCTAAAGCAGGACTAGAACTCCTGGTCTCCTTATTTCCAGCCTTAATAACCACTACATGAAACTGGCTTTCAATTTGCCACCCCAATGGATCAAAATTGTCAATGTTGTAGCAAGAAGAGCACAATGGCACAGAAACTGTGTGTGCCTGGAACATGTGCACAAAAGAAAGAGCACCTACATACAATAGCCAGATAGTAATAGCAATAGTACCTGAGTCACCCTGATTAATTTCAGAAGCTGAGTAGGACTGAGCTGGTTAGGATTTGGATAGGAGATGACCAGGAAATCCCAGGGTTATAGTCTAGGTCAGTGATGGCGAACCTGTGGCACATGTAGCCATATTATTGGGCACACCAGCACAGCTCCAGCCCACATGTGTGTGCTGGTGAGCTGATTTTAGGGATGTTTTTCACCTCTGGAGGGCCTCCAGGGGGGTAGGGAAGGCCCATTTTTCGCTCTCCAGGGCCTTTAGGGTGTCTCTAGGAGTCAGAGGAGGGTAAAAATGGGTCTTCCCACCCCCTGGAGGGGGGCATACATGCATGTGGAGGGGGCAGGGCATATAGAATTATGGGTGTGGGCATTCAGGCGATCCCACCCTCTGCACTTCCCCCCACTTTTGGCACTCAATGGCAAAAAGGTTAGCCATCACTGGTCTAGGTTGAGATATTGAGATGTTTTAATATTATGCATTATTCTTATTAGGAAATTAATCATAGTTGAAAAAGGTGTGGGTTTTTGTTGTTGTTCTGATTCTACTCTTTTTTGAAGTGTGGCTTCAGGGATGGATGGGTAGATAGACACAAACCACAGACACAAATATTTGTTTGTGTGTGCATGTGATGGGTCTCTCTCTTTTGTGTGTGTGTGCATGGAAGGTATATACACAGATGTTTTATTGGGAGAAGATAAATGTTTAGAATTAGTTTCAGCTGAGTTGCCTTTTTGGGAATAACACAGTGTAGCAGTAAGAAAGCAGAATATGTTTTTCCCGTGCATGTATATATTCATGCATATATACAGACACTGTCTACTCTTTCTTTGGGGGATTTTGATCAGATCTTCCCTAAATTGGGGCCATCCAAATGTCAAAAGGCTGTCGGGCGTTGTGTTTTAGGTCTGAGATAAGTGACCTGCAAGCTTAGGCCCAGAAGCAGCTCTCAGGCTCGTTGAATGTACCTTCAGGATCCCAAACTCTGTGGCATTTAAAGAACACTCTTGCAAAAATGATAGGATGTTGCTAAGTTAGCTTTAAGTGAAAGGAGGACAAGACAGGAAGGAAGGGAGGGAGGGAGGGAGGGATACCAAAATGAGCAGAATAGTGAGCCTCACCCAACTTGGCTCTGGTTTCTGATATTTAATTAAATGATGTTTATAACAGGGGTGTCAAACTCAAGGATTTGGCCCAAAGGGTGCTTAGATCTGGCCCACAGGACTGCCCTGGAAACAGCGAAGGACAGGCCCACTGTTCCTCTGCCAGCAAAAACAGAGGGTCATGTGTTGGAGCAGGCTGTTGAAGCTAAAATAAAGCTTGGAGGGCCACACGGTGCCTCTAATTAGATTCTCCTCTAATCTGTTGACATTTCTCAATAAAGAAAATTGAGCAGGAAGGACTTTGCTAAGAAAGAGAGCACTGGATGAGGAGAAGTGCTCTATGTGCTGGGACTACTTACAACAATAAGAGGGCACATATTGACAGCCACACTCGTGAGCCTCTAGTGTGACACTTAAAACCATGGCAAGTGGTATGCAGAGACAATCCAAGCTCTATTTTTGCTGGCAGAGCACTGCAGGAGGCCTCTGCAGACACTCGTGACACAAGTCATGTTGAGCTGGCCACACCCACTCTGGCCATGCCCACCCTGGCCAGACCCCACACATACTCCTGAGGTCAAACACAAGCCTGATGCGGCTCTCAATGAAATAAGAGTTTGACACTCATGTTTTATCTCATTGGTGTGCATCAATCCTCCAATATATAGCCATATCTGGTTTTTCTAGGAGATCAGCTGGACCAGATCAGCTGGATCAGCTGGCTCTTCAAATGGTTAAAAAGGTCTAAAAGGGTGGCCATGAAACAGAAGGATAGCTGGCCATAGTTTTGGCAGGAGAAGCAGGACTGTCCTACAGAACCAATGAAGCACCTCAGATAGTAACAGGCTATGTGGTTTAAGGTTTCCTCCACAAGATGCTGGCATGAGTGCAGCAATGTACTTACTTAGCCTGCCAAAGAATTAATCTCCTTTGCCCATTAGCTACTTAGTCTTCCTAACATTAGCATTCTTCTCAGACAGTTCTAATCTCCAAAATTCTTTAGTCTAAACGCACAGAAACCTTGAGTGGAGGAAACAAGTTCCTCAAGAAAAATGCAACCTTGCTCTGATGTGAAGAAGAGTTCAAAGACTGAGAAGGCACCAAGGCAGATGACAGGTGGCCACGTGGTAATCCAATCACAGAAAGCCTAAGACCTTTTGTGATCACATTTTGTTTGCCCAGAGGGATTCTCCTCTAATCTATTGACATTTCTCAATAAAGAAAATTGAGCGGGAAGGACTTTGCTAAGAAAGAGAGCACTGGATGAGTAGAAGTGCTCTACGTGCTGGGACTACTTACAACAATAAGATGGCACATATAGACAGCCACACTCGTGAGCCTCTAGTGTAACACTTAAAATCATGGCAAGTGGTATGCAGAGACAATCCATGTTGATGGACTTTCTTACAGAAAATCCAGGATAGATAGAAGCACATTCAACTCAACAGCAGATTAAGAACAGGGTAAAAAAGAGGATCTAGTATAAATGCATGAATCATTTTCTGTTTTCCATTTTTTAAAAAAAGAAATGGCTACCAGAAGATGTGGCCACTTGTTTGTCTGAGAAATCTACAAATCCACCCATCTTATTTTACTTCTGTGGTTTTTCAAATATTACTCACCCATTGGCTAATCCATTGTTGCCTTGTTCAGTTTCACACTGAAAAAAATGATAGGATCTTCTCCACCCATGTAATAAAATGAGGAATAAGATGCAGCTGTGAAAATGGCAAAAGTTTCATCACTGACTCCCAAGCTAGTGGTGTGAAAAAAAATATTTGAAATCTGACATGTTCTAACCCCAAGAGCTTGTCCAACCTGTTCCAAACTCAACCCATTTCCAGAACATGCAAAAAGCTTTGTTCCTTTGTTTGTCTTTGAAAAGTCTTGAAAAGTGATGAATTAAATTGCCACCAGTTGCTTCTTAGATATAATTATTTGAAAAATACAAGGAGCATATTGAAGCGGGGTTGGAAAACCACACAAAAATCATCTAAGAAGCAGTCTTGAAGATCAATTGACACAGTAGTCATAAAGAAATTCTTTAAAGAAGGCTGGTAGTCCATGTTGATGAAATCACATATTACAGAGGGCAGAAGGAACAGCCTTGAGGGTCAGGGAAGAAATGCATCTTCCAAAACAAAGTTCACATATAAGGGAACCGAGTCTGGGGAAGGAATGTATATTGAGTAAACATCTCAACAAAACTTTCCCTAGTTCACTGGAAAGATAAAGGGAGGGAGGGGTGAAGTACTTTCAGACTTGCAAGGTTCTATTACTATAGCTTTATATTAAAAGTAGTGCTGGCCAACATAGTATTGGATTCCTAGTCTGATCTACCTTGAAGGACTATCTACAGTCTTACTGATTCACATTGTTCAGATATTTTTGTTTTGTCCTCCCATGGATATAAGACCAGAAAAATAACTTTTCTGGCATCAGAATTCTCCTAATTGAAGATACTTTCAAGGAATGAGAGTCCTCTGAATCCTGCAAAAACCAAGGCTACCTCCAACAAAGTACTCCATTTTGTCCAACTGAGTGTCTACATTTGCTTTTGATTCCAGGCAGTTTTTGACCAGCTACAGTATATAATCACAGCCTATCTCCCTTTTGCTTTTTACATAACTGTATCCAATATCTATCTATGTATCTATCTATGTATCTATCTATGTATCTATCTATGTACCGTATTTTTCGGACCATAAGACGCACTTTTTTCCCTCAAAAACATGGTGGAAAATGTCTGTGCGTCTTATGG
>JANHFP010002911.1:51077-61096 GCA_032468135.1 Calamaria suluensis | reverse complement strand
AGAGTTGAAGTCCTCCAGGATTAAAGTTGCCAAGGTTGGAGACCCCTGCTCTAGAGTCATATTGTTTCATCTGTTGCGTGTGCTGCATTCAGGCCAGAGCCAATAAATACCACTCACTTTATCACCTCCTCTCACTCAGCCCACTTCAGTAAGAATTATCTATCTGGAGAGGGAGGGAATTTCGAAACGGCACAAAAGGCACTTGCTGCTGCTGAGAGGCCAACGGGACAACTGTTTGAAGCCTGGAAGAGCTGAACAGCAGCAGCTTTGCCCTCTTTTTACCGTTGGCCTGTCTATAGGACTGTGAGGAGCAGGGGCACAATGGCACTATGCTGGGGGGAAAGCACATTAAAAGGGAAAGCGGCTTTCAATAGGGACAAAGTCATTTTATTTAGCCAACAAGCACTTTGGTTACTGGACCAAGAATCTGTACAACAGCAGCAGCTTAACATCTTTCCACTAATTCTCTCTACCTTGAGGACATCAAGGAAGGTCAAGGAAGGTCACAGATGGAAAAAAACCATAGGTCTTGCGGGTAGAGTGACCAGACTTTTTTTCTTTTTTTTAAATAAGTTTTTTTATTTAAATTTTTCTACAAACAACTTATTGCATCAACAGCATGGAACCAGGTTCACATTTTAATACAATTAAAGCAATTATTCGTCAAATTTAATGCAGTTGACAATGCTTCCCATATTTTGTTCAGTTATAATCCCTCCTTAATTATTCAATATTCCAATACATTATTTGTATGCCAATCTCCATATTATTCATGTGATTCCTTTTATTGTAAATAAAATTACCACTGATTATATTTGATATATATAAATAACAAACTTACATGGTTCAAATAGGTATATACCTATCTGGTATATACATGGTTCAGATAGGTATATTATACATAGATATAATATAATTATAGTTTTCCATTGTTCTCCTTTCTAATTTTCTTTTTCTACCAAACATAAAACAAGACTTTGTTTTATGGACACATCCAGACTGTTTCAGGTATAGAGCTAATATTCTCATTTCTCAGCTTGTGTGAAAAAGTTTTCAAATTTCTGAATGTTTTTTTTAAAAAAAAAAACATTAAACCATCTGACCTGGTTTTTCCCCTCTTAGCTGGAGTTATTCTGAAAACACACTTTGTCCTATTCATCAACGACATAGAATCAATACTTCCTTCTTATCAGTGGTCTTTCTAATGGGCAGATATGAAAAGATTTAGATAAGAGGTGCTGTTCAGCCAGCTTGGGAACAGAAATGGTTGAACTAAAAAGGTGACAAAGTTTTATACATAGCCAATACTGAACAGAGATAATTCCTACTGTTGCTTATTCACAGAAGAATCTGAAAAGAGACTTCTTTACATAGTTGCAATGTCCCACATCATTCCTGCCATTGTGCAGACCAAATGTTCCGGACCACTTTTGTTACTATAAATAATATTATATACAAGCAAGTGTGATTTAGCTGTTGAAAGGTTAAACTATTAATTGAAATTGAAAAGGCCATAGTTCAAATTTGACCTCTGCATCAACTCATTTGGTAGCCTTAAATAAATCATACCCTGTCACCCTCAGTCCTTCTATTCATCATGCAGGGGTTATAATGGTTGACTTAACACTACTTTTTCAGGCAACCGTTCCAATAAGTTCATTCAAGTTAGCATACTGAACACTCAAAAACTGCTGAACAAGCAAAGGGAAACTTCAGGAATCAACAACATTAGAGTTCAATTTGAAGTTGTGCATTCAGTGACTCACAAATGTGATAAACGGCTTTGGGGTTTACATCCTGGCAGGGTACTTCCACCAGATTACAACTGATCCATTTACAGCTGATTATTACCTCTTGATCAGAGTCAGTGCCTAGATTTATACCTTCTGCTGA
This sequence comes from Calamaria suluensis, assembly GCA_032468135.1. NCBI lineage: Eukaryota > Metazoa > Chordata > Lepidosauria > Squamata > Calamariidae > Calamaria > Calamaria suluensis. Next base: position 59,203 of record JANHFP010002911.1, on the reverse strand, counting down.
TCCATAAGATGATTTTGTATGGCTCTGACTTTGCATCTTGGGTCAATACAATCATCTGCAAGCTACTTGACATGATTTAGCCTTATTCAACATGTGATGGTTCAAACATATTTAACTATTCCCCTGTAGAAAGTAGCATGTGATACAAAACAGTCACTGAAAAGATGACACTCCATTAATACCAAGAAAGAATAGGGCTGCTGCTCAGAGAAGGAAGAATTGTCAAGAGACAAGAGAAAAGTAAGAGCTAGCATTTCTCAGGAAAGGAATGATGGAATAAATGCAAACTGAATTATAAAGACTGCCACAATATCCTTGATTTGCTTATTTATTATTATTTATTTATTTATTTATTTTATTAGATTTAGATACCGCCCCTCTCCTTGCGGACTCGGGGCGGTGTACAGCCATGATTTAAAAGACAAAGAAACATATACAATTGATTAAAAAGAATTAAATGCTTTTTAATGCTTCCTCTTCTCCCCATCTTTAAACAAGATAACTAAGACAGATTAAGCATGTGAGGTGCTTCTCCCTACTTTTTCACCCATTCCCTCTTTTACTAGGTTAAAATTCATCTCTTCTTTTTCTGTGTGTCACAATTTCCTCCAGATTGCAACACTTCATGTAATAAAAGCCTAGAGGGGAATGTTACAGAAATTAGGGTTCTAACAGAATGTGCTAGTTTGAAGATGTTTTCGGCATACTTCTGTAACATTTTTTAAAAAAAGATGACTCCCATTACCTTCAATACATGTTACTTTGAAGTATGTTTAGGGCTTCAACCTGAATTATTACAGGTTTTTAAAGCTTTCTAAGAAGGACTTATATTCACTATGCCAGCAGACAGGTCAGAGTAAGGACAAGATGAGAGATTTTTTTTTAAAATCAGATCTTGTTCCATAAGAGGGTAGAACAATATGTCAGAAGTTGAAAAGGTCATTCTTTAAAACTACTTTATAACCGGAAGGTGACCTCAACAATGCAAACTGAACAATAATTTGTCTCATGCTGGAAGACGAGGTCTAGCAAATTAAGACACTGTTGATCTTCTCTGCACACTGAGCCTTAAATGCATTTTAATACAAATGGGATTGCCTTCTCCAATCTCCTATTATTGGATGGGTGATTAGTCATAGAGCTAGACAGACTCTGTATCTGAAAGTGTATTAGCCTGGTCATGAACAAGGGACATCAGTTACAAAGTATGCTTAGAATGGAAGCCATTGCACCTCTAGACTTGTGAAGATAGCTAACTTTCCGAGGAAAGTGCAATCTGTACAGGCATAAACACTGACATGAAGCTATAATATTTTCACCCTTTTAACATGATCAGCCACCTCCCTGTCTGAGGGAGATGGCTAAATTGTCAAAGTTACTCAGAGTGATCGGAGTGAGGAAGTGGGGTACAGTTCGATTAGTGGGGGCAAGGCACTTCCTTGATTCTTACAAGAATTCGGTGGCTCACTAATTTAACTCAATATATTGTACATAAAGTCCAAACCCAGAAATTGGTTTTTGTTCCAAAACAAAAAGGCTCACGGTTCTTCCAAACAGAAATTGAGTTCTAGTTACTCCAATTCAATCATTTCTCCCTTATTCAACAACTAGAAGTAAGTAAACCTTTGTTGATCTGCTGCTGTCCTGTCCATCCACAGATCAACTTTCAGCTCTTCATCTATACAACAGTGACCTGTGAATGGCCTCCAAATATAATCAAAACAGCAACAATAGCAATGGGATAGGTATATGGTACAATGGCTACCATCACTTCTATGTCAACAAATCACCTGGAAAAAGAATTCTCCAAGCCTGGCAGCATTTTCAGTCAATAAAGCATCTCGATTGCAAGAAGTAAACACTTAAGCTGACAGGTGCATATAATTTGCTATACAAACTTTAAAATCAGTGAGACAACTAAGTTCAGCAAACTCCCTCTTCTGATTTTCATGTTGATTTTCCAAGAAACACAATTAACATTTGGAAGAGGGGAGACAATGAGGTTTCTTCCAAATAAGTATCACATGTGTATCTGCCTTCAGGGCAAGAATTGTGGGTGGATGTTTGGGACAATAACGTTCTGGTTATAAGCAATGCTTTGCCTTCTTGGAGGCGTGGAAAGTGAGCTAGACATGGTGAAAGATTCAGAAGAACCCATAAACTACAGGCACAATGCAGGCCACTGTCAAGAGAAAGAAGGTTTGAGGGAGAAGTGATAATCCACCCAAGAAGGACATGTCCCCTTAAGAGAGTCCTGTTCTTTATGGGATAAACTTTTGCTAGTTCTGCCTGGTTCAGACTAATTAGGGAGGCAAAGCTGAGGTCAGATCTCAGGGTACTGATGAACTGATGGTATAAGAGACGTGGGAAATCTGAATTTGCTCAGCATGCAGAAATGCTTTGAGACAAGCCACAAAAGAGGTGCTTTCCAGAAGGAAGAAAGTGGGTAGAATTTAACACCTGATAAATGGTTGATCCCAGGAGGAAAAGGTAACTGATATTGGGCAGCCCTAGATTCAAGACAAGCTGCCAAGTTTGAAGACCTCTGTTCCAAAGCAGCAGTAACAACAAAGAATGGTTGGATTGAGAAAAATATAATTGACTGAATGAAAACATAAGGTAATGGTGAGAACCAAAAGAACTCCCTGGACCAAAAGACTTTAGGAAAAACAAGAAAGAAGATATTACTGGAATGCCTATGCCATAAAGAAGATGGAGCGAAACTTGTATCTCAAAAGGTATCTACACAGGAAGTACTGTGGGTAACAAAATGAACTCAGGATCATCTAACAAAGCTGAATCACTGAAGAGACTATTCACTCACCGTACAGTTAAACAGTAATTCTTCAGATGACTGTCAAAGGGGATTAGATCACTGCACAAAAAATATTAACCTTAATGCTTGTCATGTGGGTAAAGAGAAAGAGAACAGTAAGAGTCAGTAATCTAAGGAAGGCGAAACAGGATAGGCAACAAAAGCAATGTTTTTATTAATTAATTAATTAATTATATGTATATTGCTGCCTATTAACCCATGGCGACTCAAGGCAACTTACAGAATATAAAAACCACATTTAAAAAGAGTAAAAACCTTTTAGGTTTTATCTAACCAGCTTTTTCTGTGAACCTTCCACCGGTGGGAGACTTCAATTCCCAAATTTCCAAGGCTGGTTGGGAATTGGAATCCCAGCACAACTGGTAGGCACCAGCCTGGGGAAGGATGTTGAAGACAAATGGGATTTAGATACTTTTATTTTAACTATGCAGATAGCATCAAGGTATCTTTGACAAAGAGAGTGACTGAGGCATGAAGGTGCTCTCTGCTGTAGGTATATATAATTTCTAGTTACATAGATAAGTTTTAATGAAAGACTCTGCATTTCCAGCTCAGTAATTTGACAGGGACAGAACAAGGTTGTAATTAAGAGCAGCTCCCCTCTCTCTCCACAGTTACTAAGAAAACTGGCTGTTCATCAGGGCATGTTCATTGCTTCTTCCTGGCTTACCGGAAGCTGTTACTTTGAGGGTAGCAATTTCACTCTGCAGTGATAGGAAGAGATTTTAAATCATGTCAATGCCCCTGTAATCTTAATCATCCAAGTTCACAGGAACTCCTGCAAAGCAACATGTTATTATAAGTAGCCCTTTGGAATGAGTGCTCTTCATTTATTCAGATGTTTTGGATGATCCCCAGGCTGGCCTGAAATTGCTGAACAGCAATTCGTATTTGTTCCCACAAAGCCAAAATATCTGCCATCAAGCAGGCTCTTTAGCTATGGGATAGGGATGCACTCTAGGGTAGGTACAATATTATCCAGATGCTTTTAACTACTATTCCACCAACTTCAGTCAGAATGGAAGATATAGTCCAAACCAGAGGTGGGTTTCAGCAGGTTCTGACCACTACCTGGTCCACTACCTGGAGAACAGGTAGTGGAAATTTTGAGTAGTTCGTAGAACCGGTAAATACCAGCTCTGACTGGTCCTGCCACCATCTATTCTCTGCCTCCTGACTCCCAGTTGAGTGGGAGGAAATGGGGATTTTGCAGTAAATTTTCCCTGGAGTGGGGAGGGAATGGAGATTTTACAGTATCCTTCCCCTGCCATGCCCACAAAGCCACATCCACAGTACCAGTAGTAACAAAAATTGAAAGCCACCACTGGTCCAAACTCCCTACTTTAGAGAGTAAAAGTATCAGTCTGTAGGATTAATTGATTCACCACTATGGGACACACCCGCATGGGACTTCGTAGAACTGAGCTTCTTCAACTGATCACCTAGTTCTTGTAAGCAAAGTACCTCAGTACCTGTGAAGTAATTTACATTAACTATAAAGTTTGGTCTGTAAGCCTATTTAACTAACCAATAAAGGCAATCAGAGCAATTTCTTCTGTTACCAAGCTGCATGAAACTTTCCAAATCCTCTGAAGAAATAACCCACCCTTACTGAACTACAACTTTGGAATGACTAATTGACATGAAATCTTGAAACTGGAGTTTCTCTGATTGTTCCAAAGTGACCTACTCCCAGGTCCATTTGGAAGCAATTGCTGTCCATTGTAAACCATGGCAAAATGCAGATTTTTCAAGGGTGAAACTGGGCACCCAGATATCCCCACCACCCTAATAATATAATGCAGGAATAAGGCTGTTGTTCCTTGTTTCATGTGGCAAAGGTGCCAAGTCTAACAGATTTTGAAAAAGGGGCCTTGAAATGCCATATTGTGTGACTTAAATCTTTCAACCCTATGCCCTACTGCTTCAGTTTTCCCACATATTTCTTCACAACCTAAAATTTAACGGTCAAAGGTCTTGTCCCCCATTGATTTGCATGCTGACATTTCACCTTCCTTAAAATTTAAAACTTAAAGGTCTCTATCCCAAAAGCACCATTTTATGCTTTCTCCCTAGGACAATATAAGTAAGTATCCTTGGACCCAGAAAACAGAGCATAGTGGTAAATCTAACAATTGCTAGTCTACAGTTTCATTAGATAATCTAGAACACTTCATAGATGAACTGTGGAAATATGCCTGCTCACCTCAAGCTTTGCCCCTTGCCCCCAACTGACAGCACCCTCACTGCTATTATTGTTTCTTTATGGATGGAATATAGTCATTTTATGGACATGTTTGTATTTAACCTCACATTTTATAAGTAATCAGATGTCTTCAGATGTTTTGTTCCACCATCCCCCCTTAATAGTCAATCTCTGATTATGATGGCTGTGGTTTATGGGAACATAGTGAAAATTTATGTCCTCTTCCACCATATCCTTATCGAGTAATTGCTTGAAGACCTCATCATGGAGAGATGAGAAGGCAGTACCAAGCATTGCATAACATAACCTTCTTGACCAGGTGAGCCAACAGAACTGAGGGACATGGGAGTTCTAAATCATATCTAACAACTTTCCAAATATCTTGAATCATAGAATAACCTGAAAGACACTGAGGCAGATAGAGGCATAACTCATCCAGGACCCAAATCATTAAGCAGTTGCTGAAAGGACCTTGCAAGACAGTCGTGAAAAAACTGTTTTCCTTTCTGCAGAAAAAGATGAGGTCCTCTTCTCACACACATCTCTCTCATGCACATGGCATGCACACATGCATGCATGCACACACATCTTTCTTTTACCTTTGTATTACTGGGAATGACACATAGAATCAAGGGAAGCAGGTTTTTCAAAGATGGACAGAGTAGATATTTACCACATCCCTAGCCTGTAACTGCCACAAAAGAAGGAAGACTCACTTTCAAGCATTTATGCTGTTGCATGGACACTATAGGCAGAGGCCTCTATCTCATCAATCCTGTAAATTCAGACAACTTCTGTGCCCTTTGATATCAGGACTTCTGCAGAAAGACCAAGATATATTTCTTTCAGGTAACAAGCTCTGGAGCATTAGGTAAACAAGTCCATATCCTTCCCCAGGTTGCTATCCTTTAAATATACAATGTTGTGATGCCAACTCCCTGAATTCCCAGTCTACAATGGACAATGACTAGCTGGGAATTATAAAAGTTCTAGTGCAAACACAGCTGGAGGCCACCAGGGCATAACAGCTGATTTCATGAATAATATTTTTTAGTATTACAATCAGAAATAAACATGCTTTGCCCTTTTGCAATTACTCAATACAGCTGCTTATATATGCATATTCAGATTGTAGACATTACATTCCAATTAACTACAGCTCTGAATGTTGCTTTCCCTTCTATTTAAATCAGCTATATACTTTGGCTGGGTAATCTAATCCCTTTCCAAAGAAACAATTAGATCTTACTTACTGGACTACACCAAAAGAAGTTAAACCTGTCTCAGAAAAAGTTACTCAAGACACATTGAGACTTAGAATCAAACACTGAGGTGGCAACTCCCGTGACAGCAGCAAAATTATTTTAATACAGCTGGATCCCAATAGCTTTCTTGGCAATGTTATTAAAATGTTTTACTTTACTATTGCTTTGTTTGGGACATTTTGTTAACTCTCCAATATAGGTTACAGCAGTTGGAATAACTGTGGAATAAAAAGTTGGAATAAAGAGTTTCAGTGACTAAGGGTCTAAAAGAAGTGTGTGTGTGAGAGAGGGAGGGAGGGAGAGATCTTGAGTTGAATTCATCACATATTTTTACCTCATGTTTATTGGCTACCTGAAGGAAGATTTAGAAAGGACTGATTGTCAACTTCATTATGTTGGAATTATACAGTAGAATCTTTGTTAGTTCCTTTTTCCCCATCTTATTATTCTTTTTATAGTTTTTGTTCTTAAGGTTTTTCTGGAGGCAAACACAAACATACAAAACCCCACAATGGTTTGAACTAGGTGATTGAACTTTGGGCAATGAAATGCTTAGAGAAATTATTTTCAATACTTTAAATCATGAAACCTTAAAATAAGTTAATAGTCTGAAGTGACCTCCCAGTAATTGGAATCAGATCTAAAGAGTCAAACCTAAGTAAATGTGTGTAAAACCTGTCCAAATATTTTATCTAATTTTTAAAGAATAAAAGGCATAGCTAGTTTCTTTTACATCAAACCTAACTTCTGATATCTTTATGGCTACATTCACAGAGTTTTGGCTACAAAAAGACATGAAGTCTCATTGTCTTCCTCTCAGTTGATTTTTCAATATCTTAATTCCAGCCTACAACCCTGGGATTTCCTGGTCATCTCTCATCCAAATATTAACTATCTCAGCCCTGTTTAGCTTCTGATATTAAGCAGGGTCAGTTAGATAGGGCTGCTATTATTATCTGGCTATTGCTTGTAGTTGTCTATGTGTGCGTGTCCCAGGTACACACAATTTCTCTGCCATTGTGCAAAGCATTTGCTACAACATTGGAGATTTATTTATCCATTGGGATTGCTAAATTGGTGTAATGGTTCAGGCAGCAGGTTAGAAACCAGGAAATCGTGAGTTCAACTCCTGCCTTAGGCATCAAGCCAGCTGGATGACCCTGGGTCAGCCTCATCTCTCAGCCTTAGGAAGCAAGCAATGGCAAACCACTTCTGATATCTTGCCAAGAAAACTTCAGAGACTTGTCCAGACAGTTGTGCCAGGAGTCAACATTGACTTGAAGGCACCAAATAAATAAAAATTGTTGATTTAACAACCCCAATACAAAAGAAGTCATTATGTGCTGACAAATGCATAATCTCATTTTTTTTAAAAAGTAGTTGGCATTTCTCCAATGTTCAGTTTTCATCTGGGTTTCTTTATCATAAATGGGACCATTTCATGAAATATGCAGCAAGTAGTTTTACACCATCAGTGTAATTAGTAGTAAATGGTTACGTTGCACCTAGGCAGTGCCATCAGGAATTTTGGAGCAACCCACTTCTTCTTAACCTAAAAAGGATTGTTCCTAGGGAATGGAATTGTGGGGAAATGTTCATGTAAACCATCTTGTGCTCTTATTCCAAGAGGGAATTAAAATGCAATGAATGAGTAAACACATAACTATTTATTACTGATCAGTGGTTGGCATGTTCTTCCATGGTGCCAGACAGGAATGTTCTTACAGTCCTAGTTCAAGTCTACTTCAAGTTTGAGCTTGATGTTTTCTCCTAGGGTTCTTGTCTCCTTGCACAATAGGTTGTATACCTTGACTGTCCA
>JANHFP010002911.1:0-12189 GCA_032468135.1 Calamaria suluensis | reverse complement strand
CATTACAATAGTCCAGGCGGGAGGTGACCAACGCTTGAGTGACTGTTCTCAGAGCGTCCCGATCCAGAAAGGGCCGCAACTGGCGTATGCGACTCTGCTAGTCTCACCTTGCCTTGTGTCAGGCCAGGTCCAGCACCGGCTTCTGCTCTTCGCACGCATGAATGCAGCTAGATTTTCCCCACTGAAGTGGTACCCAATTACCTGCTTGCACTATTGCGGTGCTTTCGAACTGCTGGGTGGGCAGGAGCTGGGGAGCAAGTGGCAGGAGCTCATTTCATTAAGCCGCTGCACCATCACATCCCACAAGTTATGCAATATGATGTATTGATCAAGTTCACTATCTGGCCTGAAGCCATTTTTGTCACTCACTATCTTCTGTTGTGTAAGCCAATCAATAAGTTTTATGTAAAGATAGCTGGCATATTGTTTGCTAATCAAACTATCTTAACATGGTTTGGCAAAGCCATCTTAAGATGGTTGAGCAAAGAGATACATTTGTCATTCAAAATATGTAAATAATAGGGAGGCGTTAGTCCCAAAATATCAGATAAGGCAGAAGGAAAGAGAAATTAGTCTGTTTCATTCATACAATACAACATTATTGTATTGGGACAAAAGGGGTAATTTAAAAGCAGGTTTGTGTAGGAGGCAGTTTATAACTGTCCAAGTTTAGGAAAGTGGTGGAAGAAACAGTAGGTCATTTCAAGTGTAAGACAAGCATTGCTTAGTATTATAGACAGATATAGTTATCTCAGATATGCTATCACAAAAGGGGTTAACTTTTGCATAATGGTATTACAAAGCTACAGTGCAATGCATTACAAAGAGTATTATTATGTACTTCTTTATGCTATGACTGAACCTTTATCTTTACAAAATACTTTCTCTGCAGTACTCTGGGATCCTCTGAAGGAATGGGATAGCAGTAAAATAAATTAATAATAATCACAATACTCAAACCCAAGAGCCATTAAAGTGCTTTAAAGGAAATCATTTAATTTTAAAATAATAAACACTGCGTTTATTGGACAGAAACGATTCAGATCATATCAACACCAACTTCTTCCATCTGCCATGATTAATCAAAACCGTCAATTTGGAAGGCAAGCTTCTGAAGCCGTCTTTAATATTGAAACCTATGACTTTTTCAACACGAGGTAATCTCAGGTAGGAGGTTGCTTTGGCTTGTCCTCAGGGGCCAAGGACTTCTTGCAGGCTAACATAAGAAAAATGAGCAATGGCAAGTGCCAGAGGCTGCACAAAAACAACTTCCTTGAGCTGGCACGGTCTGCATCTCTGTAGAAACGGAAGCCAAGGTAGGAAATGTATAAGTTGATTGGGAGAGAAATGACAGGGAAAGTCCATGTGGTGACATCAAGAACAGGAGCCAGCGACGTGAGTCCAATTAAGGCAAAGCAGTGACGCAGAGCCACTCGTCTGCACATTGCAGGGTGAGTGACAGACATCATGCAGTAGCCACTTCGGGAGTAATCTTCACGGAGGCCCCAGCTCAGGGCATTGAAATGAGGAAACTGCCAGGAGTAAAGAATTCCTCCAAGCACTAGTGATCCTGCAAAAAGAGAAATTTAAAGCATTCAATTGTTTATACAGTGGCTAAAATGGATTATTTCAATAACAGAAACTTTATTGCTAGAGTTGCCTTTTAGTCTGAGCGGTAATGTTTTATTATTCTGTTCTTCAAAATTTTAATGCCCAAAGTCTTCTGGAGTTGCAGGCCACAGCAAATTTTAACAACAACAACAACAACTTGGCTGAACTTTCTATTTGTTATTTTATATAGCCAGTAAATCATTTGCAGATGCAGAAATCACATCATTGTAACCTGCTTGCCCCAAGGCAGTGAAAGGTATACATAACACAGCTGGAATGAAACATTGTATGTAGTTTCCCCATGTACCTTCTAAATACTTGTTTTGTATGTGAAAGAAATAAGGTGATAAAATCAGGTGACATCTACTGTGAGCAAATGTTATATGTGTTACTTATATATTATAGATTTTTAATTTTCAAAATAAAATCCAAACAAACAATACATAACTTCTGAATAGAGTATTGAATGAGCACAATCTTATACAGCTTATTACATGATTCAAATACAATTTAATTGTTCAGTTGCTGCCAAATATTATTTTTCTCTATTACTTTTTTATCTCATATCTCTTCTTAATGTATAAACAATATTACCATCCACCCTAGATCTCCTAAATAGAATTTCCATCACATGTAAGATTAATAGTCTAAATTCATGTTGAAACCCTTCAAATTAAACACTATCCTTAATTTCTATTTACTTGTTAAGACATAATATTCCATATTGTATTTTAATTTCAGTTCTTTTCTGAAATGGACCAATTTCTCTTTTTCCATTTTACTTAAATATATCAATCACATAAGAAAACACACACCAAAAAACAGACATTACTTTTACTTTATTAAAATCCATAATTCATAATTAATCAACACTTCACATCACTCTGTAACTAAGTATTGTTTTTAAACATTACAACATACTAATACAAATCATCTAGCTCTATGAGTAAAGATCATCTTTCTCTTCATCATCTTTCTTTCTAATCATTTTCTCTTATTCCCTCCAGAGATCCATTTCATTTTCCCCCTTATATTTATGTTTACTGTATCTTTTCTCCTGAATCTTTTCTTTAACTTTTTTTTACCTTGCCATGTTTCTGGTGCAGGTTTATTAAGCAGAAATGCATGAAATTGATCTTGCAGTAGCCATGTAATTTAGATATATACTATATATATTTAAATATATAGGTATAAATGCTATGTGTGGATAAGCAAGTAACCCATTCGGCACTACCAAATCCATGTGCCATAGCAGTTTATTGTGATTCTATTTATTCTGTTTGTGAGTTATCTATTTTTGGAGAACTATAAAAGTTGATGCAAAAGCAAAAATTAAAGGGAAAACGAGAGCCATCCTATAATAAAAGCTCAGGTGCTTGGGCATTGTAATTGTCACAATAATTATGGAACATTTTCTTATAATTACAGTCCATGTTCAAAATCATATGCTTCAAAAGATTGAATCTTACGACCCTAAAATTTAGTAAAGACACCCAATAGTCTTCAGAAAATCTGTCTTTCACAAGAGCCTTTTATTAGGCATTAGTAGACCCAGAGGTTTAACTGAATTTCAAAGGTCCAGTTCTGAACTAATTTCATGCATTCAAATTTCAAAAGCATAACAGGGAAATATTTTTATTCACAAGAGAATGGAGAAATTTCTCTAATGGTATTGAGCAATATATTTGCCATGGTATGTACTTCTACTCTTTTTTGGCTAACAATAACTTCTCTGATCTACAGTTTTTATTAAAATATATTCGGCTCCACTACTCAAGCCCCTTTTTTCTGTTATAATCTATTTGCCTGTATTAAAAATAAAATTTGCAAATTTGGACTTGAACACTGTTTGAGATAATCCCCTCCACATCAGAAGTAGCTTTTCTCTATTCTGTTAAAGATCTGCGCACAAAAAATATATGTTTTATCTCTACTTGTGTTTGCATACATATATCTGAATGGAAACTCATGGTAATGTTTTGCAAAAAGTCTTGCAACGTAAAACTTTGGTTCGTTCAACTTTGTATCATTTACAATTTCCAAATTGGAACTTCAAACCAATTTTCTACCTCTTTCAAAGTCTTGGTTTCTGGCTTCATATGCATATAACAGAGACAGCCAACTAGGCGTTGTATAGTCAATACTGAATAGTAACATTATCAGCTCAAAAACAGATGTTGCAAGTCTTATTACTGTTCCTAAAGGCAATGTTTATTGCTTTAGCTACCAAAAACACTGTTTTGTTAAACACACAATTTGAGTAATTCTTTTTGAATAATAGGAAGGAAATTATAATTTAAATGACATATTTGTACAATATTTATTTATTGAATCAGGTAAAAATAACAATATTAAATCATTAGATAGATACTAATGACACTAGATTTTATGACCCTAAAATTTAGTAAAGACACCCAATGGTTTCCTCAGAAAATCTCAGATACTTTTTAATAAGCATTACTAGGCCCAGAAGCTTAACTGAATTTCACAGGTCCAGTTCCAAACATGTTTCATGCATTCAAATTCAAATGCATTCAAGCATAACAGGAAAATCTGTTTTAGTCACAAGAGGATGGACAAATTGCACTAATGGCATTGAGCAATATTTTTGCCACGATATGTGTGAAAAAACCCTACTTATGTAATAAAATAAAATAATAATGAGAAGATTGACAATTTAAATTTTTTGCTAATATCTTCAATATCTGGCAATAATTTTGATTTTGCACACTCCTAAGAGGGTCTTGGGGTACTTCCAAGGGGCCCTCAGATTAGACTTTAAGAAACACTGGTTTGAACAACTGATATTAGAATCAGAAAATAAGCATAAATTCCGCTACACTTTGCAACAGAAGAAACATTAATGTCTGTTATATAACATTCAAACAAAAAAACTAAGCAAGGTGCCTTTCTTGATGGCTTAGATTTCTCAAAGCAAAGGCTCTACATAGCTAATTGGGAATAGTTATTTTTTTCATATTTAACCTGGAAATTGAGATTTAGTATAACTGACCCTTATTTATGTATAAACAACTTTGCTTCCATGATATGAACCTCGCCACAAATAAAACCATCAAGCCAAATAGGCAAACTATTTTTTAGAAGTTATAACAGAGGTTAAATGCTCCTGGTTTGGCCAATCCTGTAGTGATGGCGACAGGTAGTTCGGAGAACCGGTAGCAAAAATCTCCTGCCCCTCTGCGTGATCGTCAGAGGTTTTCTTTACATTTTAAAAGCATATTTTTCTACCTAGGTATTTGCTGGAATAGGTAGAAAAAATGCTTTTTTTTAAATGTAAAGAAAAAGCTCAGATGATCCCAGCTGAGCTGTGTGATCATGGGAGCCTCTTCTTTTACCTTTTAAAAGCATTTTTACTACCTATTCAGGTAAAAAAAAGGTAAAAAAAAAATTGGCCAAGCCCACTCAGTCACATGACCCATCCACCACCAAGCCATGCCCACAGAACTGGTAGCAACAATTTTTACATTTTACCACTGAGTTATAACTATAATAGGTTGACATATTTATTAAAATTCCTAAAGTTTGTCATTAATTTAATTTCTACACTGTACAACACATCAAAATATATTTTATATAACCTAGTATGACGGAAAATACTCTGATAAGAAAGTGGCAAGGTTGCTATGATGCAAGAACAATTGAAAACAGATTCTTTAAAAAACATCTAACTTTCTTAAAATATAAATTATTTTCTTAAAAATAATTATGCTGAGTGTATCTCTTTTATTAGCTATCCAGACTCTTAAGGAAATATAGAGCACTTTTAACTTTCATTAATTCTAATTTATGGACCACAATGGCCACTTAAAAGTATTTAGCTTCGGCTGAATTATCCATTGTGACCTAAAAAGGTCCAATATTCAGTTTTTAAAGAGATTATAAAAAAACTACTTTTAAATGAAAAAAGGAGTGGCTTCTCAGGTCAAGGATTATTGATATAATACAACAGTTCATGCTACTTTTTTATTAAAATTTGCCTATTGAAATAGGATAACTCTCTCTTTTTCAGCAATGTAGTTTTTGTTTTGGGAAATATACACCATCAAGAAAGGCATCTTGCTCAGTTTTTTTATATGAATCTAGTGAATTACAAGAGAAGAGTGTTAATTATACAATTGATCCCCAATCTGCATCATGCAAAAGTCATATAGGCTGCACAATCGTGAACTACTTTCAATGTAGAAAAATAGTTGTAGTATTTGTTGTCACTGTGATGCAGTCTATAGATCAATGACAAGCAATTGGAAACTGCAACTGGTACAAAATGTGGCAGCCTGAACAATGATACGTATATCTCAATATACCTGGGTGATCGTACTCCTTCAGGATCTACACTGGTTGCCAGTGGATTTTTGGGAGTGTTTTAAGGTGCTGGTGTTGGCTTTGAATCTACATGGAATCAGACCAGACTATCTGTGGGACTGCAATTTCTGTACCAATCTGTTCAACCCATCAGATCCAATCATAGAGATTACAATATTTTCTGGTGTGATCCAAGAAATGAGTATTTGTTATTGCTGTTGCCATACTTTGGGATTTCCTCTCTACAGAGATCCAGATGGCATGTTGGGATGAAGATCTGAAACTAGTGAGTGCATAATTTTGTCTACTACTGATAGCTTTGATAATTATATTACGCTCAGGTTTAATTATTATTTTTGAGGAAGTTCTTTTTTGCTTATGAATTGATTTGACTGACAGATGCTCAGAGCTTTCGCAAATGGCATACAAAAATAGTAAATAAAATGTGTGTGTTTATTCTTGAATTAGCCTTAGTTGACTTGCAGGTCCAAACTAGCTTAAACTTCTTATCTCTCCAAATCAAACATACTATGTTTCCATGATAACCAGGGCTACAAATTATCTTAGCCACGTTTCAATCTTGTGTGTTGTGAACCTTGCCTGCATGATAGTTCATAGCTCAGTGTGACAGGGATACCCAGAAAATTGGATTAGCAGAATAAACCATGCTTCTGTTAACAATGGGGTAAGCTTGTGGCATGAGCACAACTGCAACGTCCCCAAATAGGAAGAATTTAAAATATGAACTACATTTTGACATTTCACTTTTAATTTGCTTCAAAGCAAACCTGAATACATCAATTCTCAACAGAATTGCTTCCTTTCTTCCATAGAATCACTAAGTTACCTAAGTATCACTTAATCCTTAATACCAATGAACAACTTTTCCCATCAGAACCATCACAATTAAAGCAGGAGCTCTAATTAAACAGATCTGAGAATAACCAGTTAGTTCAAATTCATTGGAGCTTACTTTCCAATAATTATATGAACAGAGTAAGTCTCAGACTGTTTTTATTTTATTTTTTAAAATATCAGGTATTTTTTAAACGGGCTATTGGTTGATTTAAATCAGGGGTGTCAAACTCACATTGTCAAGGTGTTATGTGACATATCAGGACTTTCCTCCCCTTCACTAAAGCGGGTGTAGGTGTGGTCAGCATGTCACACATCTGGCCTGCAGGCTGGGGGTTTGACAACCCTGTTTTAAATCCAGTATGACTTCAGGATCACTAAGTTAGAAATCTGGCCTTATGGAATAACTTATTTCCCTTTAATTCCAAGAAAGTATATGCTCATTCTAGGTGATTTAATCTCTTATGTAAAGAAGACAGAAACTTCTTCTGAAACTCTGATTCATTTGCAGTGGGAGATCAAACATCTATTACGACTATACTGAATTTTGTGTGGTTCCAATATGGTCAAAATGCATCTACTTGAAGCTTACTTCCAAGTAACCACAATCTTTGATGCTTTCCAGAGTGATGATATAGGCCCTAGGCTTCCTAGGGCCTTTCCCTATTACCAGCTGTTGTTTTCTTCTTCCATCCTTGAATAAACAACAGAATTTAAAGGAGCAAGAAAGAAAAAGAATGGCAAGACCTTGCAGGCACAAACCAAGTACTTCCCCTGGATTGACAAATGGAAGGATTTATCTTGCCCAAAGGATGGGAAAAATTGAGTAGCAGATCTCTGAACAGAAAGGAGAGAGTGGAAGGTGAATAGTAGTTGATGAGAGAGGATGAGTCATGCAGCAATTAAAACAGGAGTTCATCACCTTTTGAATTAGAATTTTCAACAAGCATCCAAGGCTGTATTCATAACATGTTTACAATATGTTTCCATAATATTGTTTCAGTTAATGAGTCTGTAATCAAATCAATTTCAGGCCTATTATTCTCACACACTACTGTCAAGTCAACTCATTGTTCTTGCTACTACTTTGGTGCCCCCTGCTGATTACTTTGCAATAGAAACCCAGGGTAGAACAAACTGGAGCAGCTGTCCCATATGGATGGTTGAGTATTTTTTTTCTTTTATTTGAAAGCACTAGGAACTTAACACAGCTGTGTACAGTGGAGAAGACAATATATTTATTGACCGGGCCCTGACTTTGATTACACCAATCCCTCAGGTATTTGAATGACAGAATGAGCAATATGACTGGAAAAGAAGAATCAACTGACTTTTGCCTTATTACATTTAAAACAACTGCCTACAAGCATTACCCATATGTTTCCATATTTGTTAGATGAGCAGCACAGTATATTGCCTTCAAGTACTTTGTACTATCTATCACTATTGAGATGTTTGTCTCTTTTACAAACTGGGTAAGATGTTTTTGAGTTGTCATTTTTGAAGACGATAAAAATATATATCAAGATTTACTAAAGATCAATGCAACTCAATTCTCTATATAATTCTCCAAGACCTGGATAATATGCTCCAGGCAAAGAACAGCTCCTTCTTTTTTTTGTAACCAGTTACAGATTTTGCTTGAAGGCCATCCTACCTATTGAAGGAAACTTTCATTAGTGCCATTGATTCAGAACAAAGTTTTTCTTTACTATCCTTCTTCTGGGTAGTTGAGGGCTTTTCCAAGAGGACGGGCCACACACACAATTGTCTTTTTCTTTCCCCCTTGGTGTTTTGTTGTTAAACCTATCCATCTGCCACCTGTCACTTACTGATAAGAAGTGCCCAGTTTAAAATCCCCAGTTGTAAATAGATGTGGGCTGACATAATTAATGTCTACCCTACGACCCAATTTGAATGACAAAGTTAAGGCAATTTGAAAATCAGCCTCAATGTGATTAACATTAGTACACACAGGCAGTCTATAAATTCCACAGCCCCGGGAATTATTTAAATTATCTGAAAATGAATGAAAATTAGGGCAAGATGTCTTTCAGGAAAAATAGAAGGCAGAAGTGGGGTGTCTGAGATAAACTAAATAGTCCCTTGAGATAAACATTCTTGGACCCAGTAATACCAATGGGGCTAGGCCACTGTGGGTCTCCAATGTCTAACAGAGTTGCCAGGCTGTTGTTATCTGCCATGCCACCCTCACGAGTATACCAGAGTAAATCCTCTTATCTGATGAAACCTTCTCTGGCAAACATCCCTCTTGCAAACAGGATTGTTTCACATTGGATACATTCTCTCAGCATGGAGATGCCACACTGTATGGTCTCTGGAGTCCACTGAAGAAGTGGGAACTAGACACCATCTTGCAAAGCTAGCAGGATCTACTGCTTTCATATGGTAATGTGGCAATAATAGAAAAATCTTGACTGTTAGATGGCAACAGCTGTAATTAGGGTTATTCTGTTCCAATCTGTCTTTCTTTTTCTGGTTTCTCTTATTAAGTTTATTATTTTAAATTTCTACTTGCTCTTTGGAACTAAATAAAGACAAGATGAGAGAGGTGACTGCAAAAAATTACAAAATTAAGGCAGAGATCACTTGAGATGCTTATAATTTATATTACAATAATAATTGTAATAATGAAAGTGCAACTCGGAAAGCTATCCAAAACTTACAATTAGTTTTTTCATCAACTAACAAATTATACATATGAATAATTGATAGTCTATTAACCACAATAATGGTTTGAATTTGAGGCATAATAAATTTCAATGCTTCTAAATTCCTAAACTACACTATATTTTTTTCACATGTAAACAAGCAAATTAAATAATACTAGAAATGCAAGTTTTTAGATAAACAAGACCAATTGAGAAATGGAGATTTCTCTCATTTTGATGCATAATTTTGTTCTTTGCATTTTTTTCTTTTTAAAAAAACAAAAGTTCTTCATAAATAATAATACTTGTACTATATTTCAACTATCACAATTTATCTTCAATATGAAAAATATTGAAGGAGAGGCCTGTGAATATGTAAATACCTTTGACTAATCCTCTCTACCTAGATTAATTGCATTTTTAATCATTTTTCTATGCAAAACTGAAATTGGCTTTTAGATTCTCTGGTTTACAGTACAATTCTTGCCATGGAATTGCAGATCCACAAAATAGGACTAGATGGTATGCCATGAATCAAGAAGAAGGATATATTAGTAATAAACTCCTGCACAAAGGAAAAACAAATTGATGATTCACTCTAAATAGCTAGATTTTACAAAGAGAATAAACAAATTTCCCTTCCGATAAAAAATAAAATAAGTGCCAATAAAATCTTGGATCTCTTTCTGCCTAATTCTCTTTTCCTTGTTGAATTACTTTTTCAGTAGAGAACTTCACTTTTTCTATTTTTAACTGTGCAGAAATATATTTCTGCCTTTCTACTTAAAGTTATATATGCTAATTAATGATGAAGTACTAATGGATTCCAGAAATCTGGCATCGACGCCTGTCTCCTTGCCCACACTAACAAAGGTATTCACAATCTGTCTGTCAAAAATACTTTTTTTAAAAAAATAAATAAGTCCCTTTTTCCCCTTCTCTCTTATGGAGTAACTATTGAATAAATTCGTATGAAACAAAGCCTTGAACTAAGAACACATATTTTGAAAACTGCCCGTCATTCATTAGTAATTCTGTATTTATTTACAATGCTTTTTGTACTGCCCATCCTAGAAATCATGTAAAATAATGAAATACTGCTTATATTTAAAACCTGTAGGTTTCACAGGAGTTCCAACATTTACAATGGAAATATAATTACCAAACTGACAATGAAAGAATGTGCAATCTATGCAATCAAAACTTTTAACTAACTTGCATAGAACAGATCCAGGGCATACCAAATGTCAGCAAGTAGCAATTCAATACAACTTCCAGAGTGAATGCTACTGCCTGCAAGTCCAACAACAACAATAAAAGAATGATGTGAGACAGACCTGGCATGAGCTGGATACATTTCAATTTAATGGAAGATGTCTTGAAATAATGCTTAAAGTGAGCAAACAGCTGAATTTGCAAAGCTCAGCATGCCAAAGCAATTGCCTGTGCAAAACCATGGTGAGAACCATTCTTTGCTTCATGGATGCTCTCCAAAGACTTCTATATGGCAGATTCAGTGATATGAAATGCCAGTTATCTGTAGGTTCTGATCCATGCTATTTGGCGCCCCAGATGGAACACCTGGAGTTGCTGGAGGATATTGGACAAATGTGAGTCTCCGGAAGAGCCTAGCAGTCAGGGAAACATGAGGGGTTAGATCCCAGACTTCCTCCAGTCCTAAAAGACATTTTGCATGGTTTCTTGCCTGTCATGGTTGTCCTGCTTTTCTGTCTAGATCAGAAGCAAGTACTACTGAATAGCTATTGTCACCAGCAACCCTCTGTTGGAAACAACCATTTTGGTTACTGTAACATTGTGTGTAGGTTTCCTGAACCTGCCGGTGTCGGTGGAAGCTGCCCCTTGTTGCCTCAGACCAACTGTCAGCCTACGTTTGGATTCCTGGACTTCTGGATGATGACCTGACTATCATTTTGCTTTCACCATCTGAATTCTGGCTATTTTAACCCCCCCCCCTTTTTTTTGCAAGTAAGTCCTCTAGGGATTGGGTTTTTGTTGCTATGTGGGTGTACTTGAACAGTCTCTCTGTTTGCCTTGGCTTGAAATTGTCTTTCAAGTAAACTCCTCGGTGCACCTGCATTGTGAGATTGGCTTATATTGTTCCAAGCCAGTATCACAATGCAGGTGCACCAAGGAGTTTGGTCTCTCTCCCTCTCTCTCTGTCTCCTCTCTCTGTCTCTCTCTGGTGTATGTATTTGTATTTTTTTTGCTGATCAAGTAAAAGGGCAAAAAAAAAAAATACAAATATAAATTTAAGGCAACAATGTTGTCATATAAGTACTGCCTGGACAGTCCCTAGACTATTTGGGTAGACCAGGCAGCTTGACAGACACACACATATAGTGTATGTATACATATATATTTATATATTGTCTATATATACGCGCGTGCGCACACACACACATGCAGGTCTTGGTGTATTTGGGTCTTTTCCCGTGTAAGATTGAGAGTATCTTGGCAATGTTTTGACGAGGTCCCACTCATCATCTTCAGGCTTGTGTTTTTGGCTTCGTGCTTGTGCGAGCAAAGCGTGATTGGAGCTGCCATCCCCCTATAAATATAGGTGGGACGCGCTTTGTAGCTGTACCTATTTTTACCTTTGTACATATACTGAGAAAATCTATGAAAACATATATACATATATATATATAAACAAACTCAACTTTTTCTAAACCACAAGAGAAAAAAATTGCCCCATTCACTTTGTACC
>JANHFP010002910.1:113929-125433 GCA_032468135.1 Calamaria suluensis | reverse complement strand
TTGGCAACTTTAAGACTTGTGGACTTCAACTCCCAGAATCCCGCAGCCAGCAAAGAATTCTGGGAGTTGAAGTCCTCAAGTCTTAAAGTTGCCAAGGTTGGAGACCTCTGCTTTAAAGGCCAAAATAAATCCCCCATGATAGCAAACTGGAGTTACCCATGGTAATAGGCTGCATATGCCAAGCTGGCTTTAATGAAACACTCCGTTTTTGTACCGCAAGTCCAATCTACCTTGTAGTCCAGTGATTGCGAACCTATAGCACGGGTGCCACAAGTGGCATGCAGAGCCATATCAGCGGGCACACGAGCATTGCCTTAGTTCAGCTCTGATATGCATACAGGTGCTGGTCAGCTGATTTTTGGACCTTCTGGGCCTGGGGGTGTTGAGAAGGCCTGTTTTTCACTCTCCCCAGACTCTAGAACTTTCTAGGGAGGGTGGGATGAATTGAATTATGGGTGTGGGCACACAGACATGCAACCCCCCCCGGCACCCCCACATTTGGCATGCAATAGCAAAAAGGTTAAGCCATCACTGTTGTAGTCAATTAGCTCACTTTCTTGAAAGCAAAAAGATTCACTTTTTTTCGTTAAATCAGAATATTAGCTTCATTTCCTTGCATGAACAAATTGTTTAGCCTCAGAATTCCCCAAGGTTAATACTCAATAATATGTATCTCCATTACTCACTTTCCTTTGGAGCAAACTTAATGAGCCTGCCGTTCACTTTTACTGGCAAAGAGTCAACATGGCATTTTCCAGGTGGTGCTCTCCTGATGAAAAATAAGAGAAAGGCATACAGAGTATCACAAACATAAATAACAGCAAAGGATTTACATAAATGGCCAAATAGTCATTGCTAATGGAGGGAATTCACTGTCAGAAGTACTGTGATGAGCAGTACTTGTTGCAGATTCAACAAAAGGTTGACAGTTTAAAGATGATTAGAAAGACTCAAACTCAGTAAATAAGGCCAAATTTTTCTTCACATCAGCATTTACATGTTTATGAGCAAAAACGTTCCAGGTCTTACCGAGATGTGTCAACTATTTTGTAAAGGACTCCATTCGGGGCGGTGGCACTTGGTATTCTAGTTGACATGAAATAAAGTTCCCCTTTAGGAAACAGCAACAAAAAAGGCAGAAATTGTTTATGCATATTCCTTTGGGTCCAACTAGGCAAAGAAAGTAATCTGACATCACAAAAACCTTCAGAAGCCAAACTTTAAGGCAATGCATAGAGATTTCTGGCACAGTACTCAAATCTTTCAATTAAAATCAGGCAGACGCATGCCTGGACTTTGAATACACTGAGTTATCTTTGTGGATGGGGATCCACTGGGGCAGTGATGGCAAACCTATGGCACATGCGCCACAGGGGGCATGCGGAGCCATATTGTTGGACATGCCAGCACAGCTCCTGTGCACATGTGCAAGCTGGCCAGCTAATTTTCAGGCCTTCTGGTCCCGCTAGATATCAGGAAACAGGCTGTTTCTCACCTGTGGAGGGCCTCCAGGGGGGTAGGGAATGCCTGTTTTTCGCTCTCAGGGCTCAGGAGTTGGGGGTGAAAACAGGCTTCCCCACCCTCCCAGAGGCCCTCCAGAGATCAGAAACGACCTGTTTGGTGACTTCCGGAAGGCCTGTTTTCACCCTCCCCAAACTCCTAGAGAGGCTCTGGAGCCTTTTGTTCTGTGTTGCGAACAAAAGAAATGGCACGATTATATATAAGAATCAGTCCCACTTCCAAGAGAATCATTACTAATCTCTATTGCTTTTGAAATAATGATGCCAATGGGATTTTCCTCAGCCAGTCAATCATCTATTCTCCCAAGAATAATACAGATCTATTCCATGTCACTTATAACTTCAAACTACACACCAGCCTTCTCTAATGCGGTCAGGATGGACAAGATGTCAACTCCATATTGCCCAGCCAAGTTTTAGCATGCAGAATAGAAAGGATAGACAATGATGAAGCATCTGGAAACTGAGTGACTGAGGATAACTAGTAACTGACAAGAGTAATCCTGCAAAAAGTTGGCCATTCAGCTGACATGCTGATATTCATTCTTTAAAAAGTAAAGGAATTACATATACTGTGTTTCCTCCTAAATAAGACCCGGTTATATATATTTTTTGGGGGTCCCAAAATATGCATTGGGGCTTATTTTCAGGGAAACACAGGCAACGCGGGTAAGCCGAGAGACGGACTGATACCCAATTTCATGGAGGCCGGCGATTCTGACATGCCTCCCCCCCACAGCTCTGTCTGCTGCCAGTGCTGCCTTGCATCGGAATCAGCTTTGGAAGCCATATTAGACCGGAAGCTTCACGCTGCCACATTTTCATGTGTGGGAAAGTAGGAGGGGGGGGGGATGGAGTAGAGGAGCTGGTATTAGACACAGTACAATTTTTTTCCATCGGTCAAGGTCATGACAAGAAGCATCTGGAGGAGTGGTGGGAGCGTTATCTCTAGTTGGGACGGATGGCGATTGGAGCTTGTGATCGACCAATGGGTGGGGAATGGGGTTTTGGAAGTTTGATATACTGATGGAAAACTGAACCTGTTCGATTCGGGTTTTCCTAAGATGTGCCAGTTTACTTTCTCTAATAAATGGAACTGTGAGAGAATACTTGTCTCTGAGGTTTTAATTGGAGGAAGAGGTTTTCTGGAATGTTTACACTGCCTTTCCTTGCACCTGTGATTGGAGGGCCAGGCCAAGCCAATGATTACAGTGATGGGACTCACCTGTGCTGCGTGGGCTGTGGCTGCTGCACTATCTGCCCCCTCCTGTGCTGCCCCTCCAGCTGATGAAGATCTTAACTAGGGCTTATTTTTGGGGTAGGGCTTATATTATCATGCTAAAAATCAGGCTAGGGCTTATTTTTCTCGTTGTGTCTTATTTTCAGGGAAACATGGGTTTGTGTGCTTTTGTTTATATAATCTTAAGTATGTCTATATTTGCACAGATATCCAAAATAATTAATTTGCTAGCAGGCCTGTTTTTTTGTCTTTGACACGTTTTCAAATTTTCAGTAGTTCCTATGCCCAAAAGTTGGAAACTCATGTTTTGTGTCGGTCATTTGAACTCTATAATTCTATGCTTTCCCCATGCTTGAGATATTAGCCACATATTTAAAGAATTCCACTATTACCTGCCTCATCTTCAGCAAAAGAGATGATGTATTGATAATAATTATTGATAAGTCCAGGAAACACACATGTTTGACCTGTTCCCATGCATACTTCATTGTACTGCCACTCCCCAGTTTTGTGATTCTCTTTCAAGGACATGAGACGCCTGAATGATGAAAAGAGAAAAAAACAACCTGACATTAATTGGTATGAAAGAAATCCAGGAGAACAACTTTTAACTATCCTACTCCAATTCAGACTAATACATAAAAGCTAGCACCTTACTTGGGCAAAGAGAGAACTAAATCAATCTCTTAGCCAGATTACCTTTTCAACTGAGGTATGATTAACATCATTTATTTGCATATAAAACAAGGTAGAAATTAAAGTATAGCTGAAGTTAGACTTTAAAGATTAAAAATATAATGAACATTTAATTATTCATCTTAGAAGGCTTAGCTTTCTAAGCCTTAACCTTATTAGTACCTTAACTGTAAGTACTAGAACCTGAATTTAAAAACATAACGGTTGGCAGCTGTTCATTTTAAAAAGCACATATGTTGCACTATGGCACTTTTAAAATAGTTGCAGACAAATCCTATAAGTATGTATCTATTCTTATTAAATACAGGGAATCCTCACTTACCAATCACTTGAAGTTAAGACTGTGCTGAAAAAGGAGTGTTATTTCTGGTCCTGGAAGTTGTGGCCATTGCAGCATTCCTGCAGTCTTGTGATTATGATTTGAGTTATGGTGGTGCAGTGGTTAGAATGCAGTAGTGCAGGCTAACTCACTGCTCATTCTATGAGTTCGATTCTGAATGGCTCAGGGTTGACTTAGCCTTCCATCTTTCCAAGGTCAGAAAAATGAGAAACCAGATTGTTTGGGGCAATATTATCATTGTAAACTATCTAGACAGGGCTGTAAAGCACTATGAAGCAGTATGAAGTCTAAGCGTAATGGCTACTTGAGCACTTGGTAACTAACATGCATTTATTGTACAATGGTTGTAGCTGTCACATTATCACCATTTGCTGTCATGAACCATGTTTTGGCTAGGACTCTGACTTCATTTCTGACCACAGTGGTCCAGCTGTGGCTTTGGATTGTCAGCCTCAGGAATCTTCAGCCATGATTCATCTGAGGAGGTTGAGCAATCCCAAGCATTTCCTGGTTAACCAGAGCAGTTGGATTATGAGCTAAAATCCCCAATCCCCAGGTCTTGACACATGAGCAGAGCAATGCCATTCAATGAACCTCCCCACCAGAACATTAGGATAAATCCTGACTGCAGCCAGCTGCCTGCAGAAAGATTTGTGAAGATACCGCTTTGCCTTCAATCATTGTTGGAAGCAACTGTTCAGAATCCTGTCTTGTAATTCTTGTTCTTGTGTTTACTTGCTCCTGAACCCTTGACTATTGGACTGACTGACTATTCCACTTGGCACTTTGACTTCTGGAATTGGACCATTCTATGGCTGATTGAACTTCAGGAAGACTTATTCAGCCAAGCTCTCCTTATACAGACCTTGATTTACGATCTTGTCTACTAGTATCTGCATAACTCCTTAGCAACTATGTCTGTGCATGTCTGCAACCTGAGACAGAACATTTGCAACCTTCACTCTGTTTCTGACAAGCAAAGTCAATGGGAAACTGGCAAGAAGTCACATGTTTCAGCCATGTGACATTGTGCTTAATGGCCTGTAGTGAATTGCTTCATGACTGCATCTGAAACTGACATCATAAGGTGGTTCATTCATACGTTCATATAGCAGACATAGCATGATGGGCACATTGTTCTACTGCATTGTTCTACATGTAGTAGTAGAACAACAATGTATGGCATTCTGCTAAAAGCCAGGAAGAAACTTATCAGCAAAGCTTAAAGCCATCTTAAATACTGTAACACAGGATGCCATCTAATTCACCATTTACCTAATAGCTGCCCTACTGTCACTTACCCACTCATAAAATCACCAAATATATAGAGCCCATTTAGGTTTGGAAATTCACAACCTCGATAGACATAACCTCCTGTAACTGATTTCCCCATTTTGTGGGGATAAGCATATATTGGAAGGACATCATCTGCAGACGGGGAAAAGGGAGTATCATACATATAGCACGCAAAGGAACCATTTTTATAATCAAGTATAAACTTTTTATAGGTATCAGTTATAAAAGAGAACAAAATTCACCCCCATACTTCAGTTAGTCAAACCCCATAGTTACCTAAAGAGGAATTGATGCAAAGTTTTTTGTCATAACAGCTGAATCCTTCCCTTGCTCTCCAGCCATAATTTCTCCCTTTCTCCACAATGTCAATTTCTTCAAATTTATTCTGTCCTACATCACCACAGAAAAGTCTCCCTTTCCCTTCCTTTGTATTGGGATCGCCCCTATCAAAAGAACAACGCCACATATTCCTTGCCCCATAAGCATAGACTTCAGGTCGGGCTTTTGATTCATTGATGAAGGGATTGTCTGGAGGGATTTGATAAAGAGGTCCAACATCGTTGTTTTCCACGCTGATTCTGAGTACTTTGCCTAGCAGTGCTGACCTGTTGAACACAAATAAAGAACTAGTAACTACTATTTAGACAGTATTACCACCAGATGGATTCGTAACTGGCTGACCAACCGCACTCAACGAATAGTCCTCAATGGAACTGCATCTACATGGAGGGAAGTATGTAGTGGGGTACCCCCAAGGTTCTGTTTTAGGCTCAGTACTCTTCAACATCTTCATCAATGATTTGGACGAGGGGACAGATGGGGAACTCATCAAATTTGCAGACGACACCAAGCTAGCAGGAGTAGCCAATACTCCAGATGATAGGCTCAAGATACAGAAGGATCTTGACAGATTTGAACATTGGGCGCTATCTAACAAAATGAAATTCAACAGTGAAAAAAGTAAGGTTCTACATTTAGGCAAGAAAAACAAAATGCACAGGTACAGTATATGTGGTACCTTGCTCAACAGTAACTGTGAGAGGGTTGTCCTAGTGGACAACCATTTAGATAAGAGCCAGCAGTATGCAGCAGCTGCCAAAAAAGCCAATACAGTTCTCAGCTGCATAAACAGAGGGATAGACTCAAGATCATGTGAAGTGTTGTTAATACCACTTTATAATGCCTTGGTTCGGCCACATTTGGAATACTGCATTCAGTTTTAGTCACCACGATGTAGAAAAGATGGAGAGACTCTGGAGAGAGTGCTGAGCAGAACAACAAAGGGGACTGGAGACTAAAACATATGAAGAACGGTTGCAGGAACTGGGTATGTCTAGTCTTATGAAAAGAAGGACTAGGGGAGACATGATAGCAGCAATATTTCAGGGGCTTCCACAAAGAAGAGAGAGTCAAGCTATTTTCAAAAGCACCTGAGGGCAGGACAAGAAGCAAAGGGTGGAAACTAATCAAGGAGAGAAACAACTTAGAACTAAGGAGAAATTTCCTGACAGTTAGAACAATTAATCACAGAAGCTGTGAATGCTCCTACATTGGAAGTTTTTAAGATAACCATTTGTCTGAAGTGGTGTAGGGATTCCTGCTTGGGCAGGGGTTTGGACTAGGAGACCTCCAAGGTCCCTTCCAACTCTGTTATTCTATAGTTTCTATAGATTCACATCTGGAAGATGCCAGATTGCAAAAGTAGATTAACTTGAATCTGCAACCTTAAACTTTCTTCCGATGGTCAGTGGGATTCTCCTAATTTTCTGATTTTATGAAAAAAAAGATGAAAGGGGAGCAGAGCACACCAGGTTTTCTTCCTCTACCTATTCACTTAGGGAGAGGATCTCTGTTCAGTCAGACAACATTTCCTATTGATTTATAAAATTCAAAACCCAGAAGCTGGAAGGTCAGACAAGTGTTTGGTCTTGTTTTAAAAAGTACAAGTTGCTTTTAGTTTAACTTTCTGAAGTCCAGCTGCCTTACAATAGCTCTGTGTCTTGGCAAAATGGGAGTTTCTCCTTCAGTATTTTTTTGGAACAGCTATTCAACATGATTAATCCTGATGGGTGCCTATTTGCTCCAGTGAGAAAGGGCATGTCCTTAAAAAAATAGGACTGTGAGTAGATTCAATCTGGAAATTTCACTGAAAGGCAAATCAAATCTCCAAATTAAGTTAATTAGTTGAATCAAATCGATATGAACTGACAGATGGATTACTTTTGCACATACTGGGAAGCAATTTGTTTTCTGAACAATGGAATTGCACAAATCTGACAGTTTGATATTCCAAATATCAGTGTGTTGATGTTCCAAATAAAAATAATGTTTCACGTTGAAACAATATGATATTTCAGATTGAATTGATGCTGCAAGTCCAATTCAAAATGATTTGTACACTCCATGGAATGCCTTATTCTAAGGAGCAACTGTGGAAAGTTACATTCCCCACAGGACATGGCATGTATTTGTAGGATGCACATGGCTAGCTTTGCTGTGACACACATTCTGCACAGTAGATTTTTGGCCTGATCCAGCTGGACTCCTGTTGGTAATACTATGCTAATTTGGTACTAGCTTTTCTGACTTTTAACACCCATCTCTCAGGGGCAAATTGTCACCGTTCCAGAAAACCTCTTTCTTCCAATTAAGAACTCCAAGGCAGGCATTTCTCAAAGTCTCATTTATTTTAAACCAGTCCAAATTGAAGGTCCAATTAAACTTTTTTATTCAGTAGTGAAATCATTTTTTTTACTACCAGTTCTATGAGTGTGGCTTAGTGGGTATGGTTTGGTGGGCATAGCAGGGGAAGGATACTTCAAAATTTCCATTCCCACCCCACACCAGAGGAAGGATACTGTAAAATCTCCATTCCCTCCCAATTCCGGGACCAGCCAGAGGTGGTATTTGCTGGTTCTCTGAAACACTCAAAATTTATGTTACTGATTCTCCAAACTGCTCAAAATTTCCACTACTGGTTCTCCAGAACCTGCCAGAACCTGTTGGATTTCACTCCTGGTTTTATTGCTAAACACTCTGTGAACAGAAATCTTCTCAGCATCTGTGCAGAGTAAGATATGGAAAAATGGAATTTCAAAAGGGGAAGGAGGTTGGACTTAGTCTACTTGTAGGGATTCTAGGTTAACCTCTCTCTTAACTCTGCCCCCCCCCCACAAGTTCTGCCACTCCTCCTCCTATATTATCAAATATACGATATTGAAACGTTCTCAGTTGAACCCTTTTATCGGAAGATATCAGGAATTGAAATATGGGAATTTTTATATGCGGAACACATCCTACTGAATTGTCCAGATTCATTACTTAGATTCCAAATCTTTATTAAGTGCTAAAGCAGTGCACATTTAAACATGGAACCGTACAAAGGGAGTATGCTTAAACCAGGGCATGACAATTCATTATTCACTAATGTCTTCAAATCATCTTTCCACATAGATAGTAGGAGTTTCCTACTCTGCTTTTTCTGAATCCTTGTTCACTCTTCAATTTTAATCAATTCAAAAAACTGTCAGAACAATTAAGTGGTGAGCCATTATCCTACCAGGACATCTCCAAACTTTTAAATATCAAATAATTACTTGGCACTTTATAAGACCAGATGCATTCACATTTTCAATTTAAATGCAAATACTGTTGAAGGATTTACACAGGTTGGTACCTTTAATTTTTTTAAAATAAATGATTATTTGGAAATAAATAGATAACTGGAAAAAAGAAAAAGGAGGACCAAGGGGGGGAAAAGAACAAGATAACTCAATCTTTTTTTTTAAGTGTAGTATTGTAGCACTTTCTTTTTATCTAGGATTAAGTTGATTAGCTGCAATTTATTTTGCAGAATTTCTGCAGGGTTGAAAGAAAGGGAGATCACAGAAAAAAAAAAACTTCTTTCTAGATTATGTTCCTTGTATTTTCACCACAAGAAAAATAATTAAAATAAATAATATTACAGAAGTGGAAGCTTTCTATAAAGAACATAATATCCTTCTAGATCTAGAACAGAGGTTCCAAAACTTGGCAACTTTAAGACATGTTGACTTCAACTCCCATGGACAACATTCCTCCAGGCCTTCCTCTCCTCCACCATTCTCTGGAGTCCACCTAAGCTCACACATACTGCTTAAGCAATTCCATCCAGCCCTCGTTCTCTGTCGTCCCCTTCTTCTTTGGCCCTCAATCTTTCCCAGAATCAGGCTCTTCTCCAGTGAGTCCTTTCTTCTCCTTAGGTGGCCAAAGTATTTGAGTCTCATCTTCAGGATCTGGCCTTCTAAAGAACAGACAGGGTTGATCTCCTCTAGGACTGACTGGTTGGATCGCCTTGCAGTCCAAGGGACTCGCAGGAGTCTTCTCCAGCACCAAAGTTCAAAGGCCTCTGTATCTATACTTTGGATTTTTTTTCCACCTCTGATATAGTATTTTACATTTACCACACCTAAATAACATTCTGTTGGATTAGGTCCGGTGTTCAAAACTGTGAAAGAGATGTAAATGCATATAACAGAAATTAAGCCAAAGCTTATTGAAGCCAAAAGCTGCAATAAATGCCTGTTATACCAATCTTGGAACTAATTTTAGACATTTTCTATGAAGTAGAATGTAGTGCAGAACACATCAACTGAAACATGGGGAGAGAAGAGACCTCTCAGCTAAATTCTGTGTGACAAATTGGGAATGATGCATGTCTTCGTGGTTTCCGCCTCCTTCAGTGGAGAGTATGAAATGATCATTATGAAGCACTGGAATGGAAGAAGGGATTTTGATCATTAATAACGTAAATTGCAAATTAGCCTGAAATATTTCATTCTGGCTTTAAGGAAGACTTATTGCTTTGTAAGCCCATTAAAACACTGGCAACTTATCTCTGGAAACAGACTTGGTTTCTTTCACAAATTTTGCTTCCTTTGATTCTTCTGCAAAATGTGATTGAATTGGGGAAGAAACATTAATTTCTTTAAATAAGTACTCATTTGTTTCTCATCAGACCTACTCTTCAGATGCCAATGGCAACAACTATGTTAATATAATTGGACATAATAGTTAGCAAATGAATGACCAAGGACAAAGGCCAGTAAACCTTTTACTCAGGGGTGAAATCTAAAAATTGTTGCCACCAGTTCTGTGGGCGTGGCTTGTGCATGGCTTGGTGGGTGTGGCTTGGTGGGCATGGCCAAGTTGACATTATGCATGTCACTTACTCACATCATTCTGCCCAAGCTAATTTCGAAGCATTATCTTGCCCCACTCTCCAGCCTGGAGGGCTGTGCATCCCCCTCCCACTAATCCTCCGTACAAAGCGCCCGCCCGGTTTCTGCAAAGGCAGAGCTCCCCTGCAGGGCGATCCAAAGAGGGGAGGGAATGCTGCAGAAAAAGGCACCATGGAAGGGAGGCAAGCATGGCAGGGCCGCAGATTGGTTTTGGGGCGTGGCCAGCCAGTGATTGCTACCAGTTCTGCGAACCAGCCCCAATCACCGCTACCGGGTATACCAAACTAGTCCAAACCAGTAACATTTCACCTCTGCTTTTACTCCATTGGGTGATGCCAGCTACTGTTTGAAGCTTTGCATCTCAGAAACCTTCCTTTCCTCTGGCAATATCATGCATGTACAAGCTTCCATTTTCCAGAAGTTTCAAAACACAACTGGACTTTCTTTGTTTTTCCTTGAAGATGTGTCACTTCTCATCCAAGAAGTTGAAAACCACAACTGATTGTAAGTCAGTTTTTTCAGTGATGTCATAATACTGAACCATTGTTAAACAAATGGTCAAAAGTCAAGGACTATGTCCTCACCCCAATCAATTTAGAAACTGTCCAGACCAGTAAGTTTTGCATCGTAAGGTGATGAAAAATGCACTTTCATGGAAAATTGATGGAGGATAGGTCCACAAAACACTATTCATCTTAGAGTCAATGTTTCCTCTGTAGGTGGATATCATAACTCCAAATACCAATTGCAAGGGAACAACAACAGGAAATGGTTATTTCTCATTACCCATGATGCAGCAGGCTGAGGAACACAATGCTTCATTAAGATTGGACTTGGACTAATAAAGATAAAAATTCTCCTTGCACATATTCACTAGTCCCGTGATGACGAACCTATGGCACAGGTGCCACAGGTGGCACACGGAGCCTTATCAGTAGGCATGCAAGAGTTGCCCTAATTCAGCTCTGATGCACATGCGGGTACTGGCCAGCTGATTTTCAAGCTTTCCAGGCCCAACAGAAGTTGGGAAAGAGGCTGTTTCCGGCCGGTTTTCCATTCTCCCCAGGCTCCAGAGCCTTTCTAGGGAGGGTAGGGTGAATTGAATTATCGGTACGGGCACACGGACATGCAACCCCCCCCCAGGCACCCCCTACTTTTGGCACGCAATAGCAAAAAGGTTAGCCATCACTGCA
>JANHFP010002910.1:82396-97135 GCA_032468135.1 Calamaria suluensis | reverse complement strand
GAATGATCTACCACCTGCACTGCGAAGGCTCCCGGATTTGTTAACGTTTCGCCGGGAGCTAAAAACGTACCTCTTCCATCTCGCTGGCTTGGGTTAAATTTTTATCTAGGAATTAGGGGTTTTTACATACTTAAGAATTTTATAGGATGGGATTTTTAGAGCCAATTTTATATATTTAATTTAATTTTAATATTCATAAGTAGTTTTTAAATTTGTTGGCTGTGCACCGCCCTGAGTCCGTGAGGAGAGGGGCGGTATATAAATGTAAATAATAAATAAATAAATAAATAAATAAACAAACAAACCAACCATTTTATTTGCTGCTTTTGGATGTAGTTTAGGACTGGTTCTATTCCAATTCTTTCTCTCATGGTCTCATTTCTGATTTTTTCTCTTCTGGTCACTCCAGCAGCTTTTGGGCATGATAAGAAGTCTTATATACTCTTGCACCTACATTAATTTTACATCAACTGCAATCAGAAAATTAGCATACTTAATGAATGATGGTTTAATCAAGTAAAGATATAAATACAACAGGCAAGTTTGCAGATTAGCATGCTTTGAGTATGTTGAAAACATACATTTGTATACA
Source organism: Calamaria suluensis (assembly GCA_032468135.1). Lineage (NCBI taxonomy): Eukaryota > Metazoa > Chordata > Lepidosauria > Squamata > Calamariidae > Calamaria > Calamaria suluensis. The sequence continues at coordinate 96,543 of JANHFP010002910.1, read as the reverse complement.
CTTGAGATCTGAAACTAGTGGTTTACTAGTCTGTGGAAAGGATATCTAGTTCTTAATGCCAGTCCAATTGCATTGATTTTTTTTTACTTTAAGCATAGGAATAAAACTTAATAGGTAAAAGTTATTTGAATGTCATGACTTAGGAGAAAATGTTTGCAATTCTGATTTTGTCCTGTAGAGGGAATATTTTCATAAGAATTTACAGTAGCAAAGTTAAGTTCCCTCTTTTAATGTGAACTACAAAAGCTTATAACATTTGTCAGTTCTTAAAGTACCATTAAATTATGTTGCTGTCAAGAATACATATATCCATACAGAAATAAAAAGTTTTTTTACCTGAGATGTCCACAGGAAGCGAGTTTTTTTTTTAAAAAAAAAAATGCTGGCCATGAACATTGTGATCAAAGCTTTGCTTTTTTAAAGAACTAAGTTGCACATAGCAAAGGAGAAATTCAGTCAGACTATTGTGGCCATCTCCAGCTTTTTGACTGAATTCTGCAGATATTCCTGCCATTTATATGGAAATATCTTTTACTTTGTTCAGTGGTGACATTATTTTAAAACAATAAGTGATTAGATTTATTTCAATGTTTGTTTTATAACTAGTATCCAAAGTTGGTTCATCAAAAAGTTGTAAAAAATATAAATCACTGCTTAGATTGCTTCCACTTATCAATGTTAATATGCCCCTGAATATCACTTATGAACAGAAGAGAATTCTACCACTTGGTTTTAGCGCTTAATCAGTTGTTTCCTTACAGATAGACATTTTAGCCCTATCTCACAAATATCTGCAGATAAATGGGAGGATTATTTCTATAAAATATTTAAAAGGGAATCTGCTGTAATCTCTCTGATTCCCTCTCATTACAAGCTCACGCATTGGCCATCAGTGTTTATAACTGAGGCTAAAGATCTTACAGCCAAATTAACATTAGAGGTGATTTTATCCACACACACAAAATAATAAGGAAAAACAAAGTATAGCGAGTACCAATTTTGGCCACTTTATTCATACATATTAACACAGGCCAATTTCCATTTTACAAAAAAATAATGGGAATACATTTGACCATACAAATTATAAGTCTAAGTTTATTAAACATAATAAAGTTCATACCAGATTTATCTAAAATTAGTGCATTGTTCCAAAATGGAAATACCATTGCTGAAGAAGAAGGTGGATTTAGAAGGAAACAATCAGCATTAGATTGTTGTATGGTACTCAGAAAAATATTCTAGGCTCAACAGTCCCTATATGCAACTTTTGATGATCTTAAGACAGATTCTGTCCTAACAACAAGAGACTGTGAGACAATCTGAGGTAGTCTACTATAGAAAAAAGGCTTTTTCTTATTCAGCCACTTTACTAAAATATCTCCCAAAGAATAAGATGTACACCTTAGGATCATTTATCTAAAGCGATTCCAACTTACAGACAAGTTTACATATTAAGAATGCTTTTTTTTATTAGCCAAGGAATTTGTCTTGGTGACTATGCTCTCAGTGTACATAAACCCATTACTGGTTAACATATATTTAAATCCAATAATCCAAGCACTTCCTGTTTTAGTCCATCACCTATTTTAGCTGATTGTGCAATTCCAACATTACTGTATGTCAACAATGTAGCTATTATGTCTACTTCACAGGGGGAAATGAGAAGCATGTATAAAAGTTATCAATAAACTACCCCCCCAAAAAATCAAAGTTTGCCTGACATTACCCTAAAATTCACAAATGGCAAATAAATGTGATGTTATATTAGATATCATTGAACGATTGTCAGAAATGTGAGATCTATTTTGGAAAAAGGCAGGAGGATGTGATGGCCTCCTCCGATGCTTCCCTGGACGTCTTTCCAGATGCCAACTTGGAGGAAGATGAGCAGGTCCCAGGCACGTCAGGGAGTAGAGGTGGCAGCATGTCCGGCGGTGGCTCTGAGCAGGGAGTGATGAGTCTAAGTGTGGTGCAGCAGGCACACAGGGAGCAATGAGACGACCAGCCACCTTAGCATGGGTCAGTTGAGACACAGGTGTAGGAGGACAGCCTTGGAGCTTTGGATGGAGAGAATATGCAGCTGCAGTCGGCCAGTGAGGAGGAGGATCTACCTCCTCTACTCATTCTGAGCATGCAGGTTGAAGAACAGACTGGAGCAATGGAGATCAGCTCACCTACTTGTGAAGGGACAGTTTTACCTCTTGATGGGCTACAACAGGTGCTATTTAACACAGCAGGAGGAAGGAAATGATCTTGGGAACAACATGTCTGTTTTGGTGCCTAGCATTTGCCAGTCAGTTGAGCTTCCTCACCCTGACACCCTGATTTTAGACCTTGGATTCATGACTCAACTCATGGGCCTGCCTTTGCCTTGAACCTTGTTCTCCAGACCCTAGACAGTGGCCCTTGGTGTTCCTTTGCCCTGTGGACTGCTCCAGCTTCGTGCATTTGTGCTGGACTCATTCCAGAACTGAGCTGGTAACTTGATAAGTTGCCTTGTTGCTGGACTGGTGTTTTTTGGCAAAGACTTAAGATGGGCTAGGAAAGCCTCAATAAATTCCTTGAATTCTACTTGGTGTGTTTACTCTGGTAGAGATTTTATAGTTTACAGTAATATTTTGTATTGATTATAATAGTGTATTAATACACTAAACCACTGTCTATTAAGTATAAAAATATTCTTTTTTCTTAGTTTGTATTTTTAGTTTACCTGGATTTGTTTAATTATTTAATTCTGTAATTATTTACAATAATTAATAATTAACTATAAGTACACCTCAGAAAAGTTATTTTTTCTAAATCCTACTAGCTTTATAAATATTTATGGTAGGTGAGCAAGGAAGGTTTTCCTACCAGTGTAGGAAAATTGCATTCATACAGCCTAAAAATGTTTTTTTTCTGTGCTTATTTTTGTATGGAAGTTCATACACAAAAAGAGTAGGTCTAGTTTAATTCATAATCCTGAAAATAATAATCAGTTGCAGAGAAAATCCAGCCTTCTGAGCTTTCCATAAATCATGTCATATTATTACTCAGTAAAATTGTTTCCCATTAGCAGAGAAGAAAAAATATATAGTGAATTTAAATGCATTGATGCTGTATTAGGTAGGTATAAAAAGCTTAGTGTGGTATGCACATTAAAAATCTTACATTCACAGCTTGATGAAAGTCTCCTGGCTAAATGTGATGCTTGATCTATTGTTTATTAACAGCCTTATTTCCCTGTCACAAATTAGCACAGAAAAAAAAAACAATTTCCTTTGAGAAAGGGCAGGAATTGCCTTTGTTAGCTAGCTGTAGAAACAGGATGCATGCATTTATCATAACCATGCATCACACTTACAAGAATTCTGTTGTCTTCAAATGACATACATGTCTTCTATTCTTTAGAGATAATGTCCAGATTATTTTGATTGGTATTTCCAAAGGAAGAAAACAGATTTTTCCAGAGCGCTAAAGATGGAATAGTTGAGGCACATTGGAATATTTGCACTTTATCCCACTGTTTCTTTTCATGGTATTTTCACTTTAAAAAATCTATAAAGCTTGATAGATTAAAAAATTACAGTGAAACAAAGGAAATCAGTATACATGTAGATTTTTTTGGTCTATATACTGTACAACCTCTTTCATATTTAAAAAAAAGACTAAAGAGTGAAAACCCTGTGTGATCTACCTTTCTATAATATTACCATCATACATAGACAGCTCAGTAATAATTAAAATCTTCCAAACCTTTTAATATGCTAATATCACAATACCATCATTGAACTTTCAAATTGTTTAAAAATATTTTTGCTGCTTTACTACCTACAGCATGCACACCAGCTCGTTTTAATTTCCTAAATTTAAATTTTAAATTATAGCTTTGAGTGCTCTGATTAAAATTTTTTTTTCAAAAGAGCACTGTATAGCTTTCTAAATAAATAAATTCCAAGATTTTACACAAATTCTAAAAGCTAACTGTAGTGTAATGTCAGGCACAAGGCTCAGAACCACTCTAGGTTCCAGTTAAGCTTTGACTGCTCATATACCTATGGATATTTTATACACTAATTTAGCGCTAGATAAGTATTAACAGAATTCAAGAGGAGGCTGATGTCAAGTGCTCGGGAAATTAGCAAATTCAGGCAGTTCAAATGAGTATAAAGATTTATTGCAAATTTAAGCTCTCTATAAGAATCTGACCTATTAACAGTCAAGGAAAACAAGCAGGAATAAGAAGGGATTCAAGGTGGACTGGACTTGGATCTCTTCCAGCACTTCCAGCCTTTGTATAAAGCTGGACTTGGACCGTTTGCAGGAAAATAACGACTCCAGGTTGATTCCTCTCTTGACTTTCTTCAATGCCATTGTAATTTTGCATGTCCATTAAACAAATATTTATATGTTGAGAACTACTTGTAAAGAATTTAATTTTCCCTTTGAATAAAGATGTTGGGTAAAAATTGAATTAAGAAACTTATTGAATCACTCCTTAATCTTAATATTAATCTTAACACACACTGGCTTCAGAGTTATGAAATCACCAATTTTGTGATTACAAAACTTTTGATTATATTGTGTAAATATACAAGATCAAACCATTCAGGTAACCTAAATATTTATGAACTACAATACCCATCAGTCTTAACTGGAACAGCCAACAAGAGCATACCGTATAATGAGAACTGAAGTCCAAAACAGTTATCCATTCATGTAATGGAGTTATTTTCTAGATTTGTGTGGCACGCTGAACCAATAACTACAAGCTTGGATCACATGCTAGGCTAATTTGTTGCTTAGTATGCAAACCAGACAATATGGACGGCATCAGTTGGAGGAGCTTAATTAGAACAGGATTGGTAATTTAACACAACAGCAAACATACTTGTGAACACTTTCCCTATCATCTTAATATAATATGTTAATTAAAATAAAGGTACAAGAACGTGCTGCAAACCAAAGCACAGCACCCCCAGCAATGTCTTTATTGTGCAAAATTGCTGATCCAGATAGGCCCCAAAGGCATTCTTAGAAATGCATTGTTTGGAAGGCTGCCCTATGCCAGAAAACAGGGCCATTTTAATCTGGTAGTAAATACAGAACTCTCATGAGTGTGTAGGCAGGGAAGAAAAGTCAGTTTGTCTTCTGTTAGATCTTTATTCTCTGACTGACTTTTGTCAGTGGCAGCCCTTTTGGAAATAGTCAATTGCGATCTACTTTGTGTAGATCTACTTTGTGTAGAGCTATGAAAATCTCTCCCAACCCCCAATGGCTCCAGTAGGTCAAGTAACGTTGCTTACCTCCTGCTATTTTAAAGAACATTACATTCATAATGACAGCCAGTTTGGTGTAATGGTCAAAGCATCAGGCTAGAAACCAGAAGACCATGAGTTCTAGTCCTGCTTTAGCCACAAAGCCAGCAGGGTGACCTTGTGCCAGCCACCTTCTCTCAGCCCTAAGAAAGAGGCAATGGCAAATCACTTCTGGGGAAAACAAAAAACTACCAAGAAACTGCAGGGATTTGTCCTGGCGGTCTTTGACAATCGGAGGTGGTGGTCTGAGTTCATAACATTTTACAAAGCTGTTGCTGACACAAGGAGCTTCTCTATGGGCTCTGCACAGCGAAACTATAAAGGGGCTTCAATGGTTAGGTCAGAGGTCTTTAAAATTGGGCAGCTTTAAGACTTTTGGACTTCAACTCCCAGAATTCTCCAGCCAGCTATGTTATGCCACCACATAAACGAACCCATTTTTTAGTCTCGCCTGTACAAAAAAAATTCACCTTCTTTCTACCTCACATCGACCACGTCTTCCACACGAGTTAGCCCAAAATAACCTCCTGAGTCCTGACGGGATTTTCCAGAGGGACACCCCCCTCCCCCCAAGTTCCCAGTCGTTTCGGCCTAAGCGTGCAGCTACCAGGCTTGCCGTTTTCTCCTCGTCGCCCTCTCGGGGTCGCCGGGAGTTGTCCGACCTAGATCCCTTATCGCCACCGAAGAAGCCCCTCCTGTCCGTTCGGAAAGGGTCTCTCGGCTTCTCGCCCAGGGCTCCCGTGGGGCTTTTCTCGGGAGAACCAACCCAAACGTTGGTTCTGACGAAGCCCGAGTGAAAGGCAGGTTTCGAGAGAGCCGTCGAACTGTTTCCTTCACGCGTTCGTCGTCCTCAAAATCAGGGGACTCCAACCGTGTCCACTTGAAGACTTCAACTCCCAGAATTCCTCAGCCAGCTTTACTGGCTGAGGAATTCTGGGAGTTGGAGTCCACAAGTCTTCAAGTGGATACGGTTGGAGACCCCTGCTCAAAATGGAGCCCGTGGCTCACCCGGGCAGAAAGAGGCAGGGGACGAGGGAAAATGCCATTTAACCGGGGAGGTGGGGCCTTAACATCGAAAGAAAACCCCGCAGTTAAGAACTAAAGTAGACCCGACGGCTCTTTTGGCTCCGCAGGGCGACTCGCCCTATTTCCGCCCCGCCCACCCCCAATCCTCTCGTCCAAAACGTCCCTTCCTAAATACGAAGCGCGTTAGAGCGGACTTTTAAGGGAAAGTCGCAGGGCAAGGGTTTCAACGGAGGGCTCTCGTTCCAGGCAGAGGTGGAAAAGAGACCACGGCCCCTTTAAGAGAGGCACGGCGCTCTACCTTTGCCTTTGTACCTGCTCTTTTTTCTTTTTCTTTTTTTGAAACGCGCCCTTGCCGCCCGCTCATTGGTTCCGGGAGAAATGATCGCTTCTCTCCCGTAACCCGACCCAAGGCGGAAAATGAAATGCAACCTGAACGCGCCAGGCGGAGGCAGGGAGAAGGAGCGAGCCCGGACCATCTGATTGGCCAATCAGGAGCCAGGAGGAGGAGCCAAATCCGCGAATCCCCTCCCTCCCATAAAACTGAGCAGAGCCGGAGGATCGAGTGGAGCGGTACGCGGTGATAAGCCGCTGTGCTTTTTGGATTTCTCTTTTATTTTAGGTCCTTGCTTTTATTTTTCGCGTTGCTTCTCTGAGGTGTGTTGCGGATTCCCATCCTGGAATGCCTTCCTTCCTGTCTTCCTCCCTCCCTCCCTCTGGCTTGAAATAGGCGATGCCTTGTTCTAAGCTCTCTCGGTTCCTTTCTGATGGTTGTTCTGAAAATTTAAATGCAGTTTTTACAAAGAGACTGACATCATCTGGAGGGCTGTCTTGGAACTAAAAGCATAAAAAAAAGCGGAGGAAGGGATCTTTTTTTTTTTTTAAATTGCATTTCGTTTTATTCTTTCCAACTCTAATTTGCTGCAGACGGAGGGGTTGGGTCATTTAAGCTTGGAACCTGACCGTTTCTCAGCCTCGTATAGCTTTTATCCTTTGGAAATCTACGCGGCGTGGATACTGAACCCAAGCAGGTTGATTTTAAAGCTAACATATTCTATTCTTGTTGCTGCGGCTGTGTTAGCCTTGGGTAAGTTGACTTGATTCACTTTTGAAAGGCATTTATATACATATATATCCAAATATATATATGAAGCTCTGGGTGCTCATTCTTTTTCATTTATATTTTATATAGGTATGGGAGTTGTATGGCAGAGAAAGCATTTTACAGAAATGAGAGGATTTACAGTTTTTTGTGTTCATGTGCTGTAGGATTTTTTAAAAATACGAAATTACATTCCACAATGTTGCTGTGAATATTGAACTTGCAGAGTGCTTGAAATATATTCCTTGTAAAGAACAGTTTGTGTCTCCTCTCCTTCCAAAGGGGAAGTAGAATATAAATATGTCAAAAAATTCTGTGGAAGGGTCAAAGGAAGACCTGACCAAAATGACAGAAGAAGATATGTTGAGATGGAACAAGGAAGAATTGGTGAAAAGGCTGAAGAAAGTAGAGAATGAGAAAATGAACTTGATGGTGGAGCATGGCAACTTGATGAAAGATGTGAACAGAAGGCTCCAGGTTCACCTGCACGAGATCAGGGGTTTGAAAGACGTTAATCAGAAGCTGCAGGATGATAACCAGGAACTGAGGGAGCTCTGCTGCTTCTTGGATGATGACAGGCAAAAGGGGAAAAAGCTGTCCAGGGAATGGCAGAGGTTTGGGAGACACACTGCAGGTGTAATGTGGAAGGAAGTTGGAATGTACCAGCAGAAGCTGAAAGAGTTAGAAGCAAAGCAAGAATCCCTTCTGAGAGAAAACCTTGACCTGAAGGAAATTGTGCTAATGCTGGATGAAGAGAGGAATGGAGCAGGCTCCCGAAGCTCCATAGATAGCCAAGCTAGTCTCACCAACCTCAATGGGGGTTCTGGAACCAGGGATGTTGGAGATGGGAGTAGTACATCCAGTGCTGGCAGTGCAGGAAGTCCAGATCACCATCACCATCTCCTTCACCATCACAAAGTTGTTGAAAACAAACCTGGAGCCATCCGGAGATCTATGGATGACCTTTCTGCTCCTCTTCACCACCGGAGCATCCCAAATGGTCTTAATGGTAAGTCCTGGTTTCTCATTCATGGCATGTTATTTCTGTATAAAGAGTAAGTTGGCTTCCAGACATCTTTCTTGCTGAGGTTGACCCCTCAGTGGAAGTTTGACTTTATTCAAAACTTGTATATCTTTGCCTTTCAGGTAAAAGTTTTCTTCATCCTTTTTTGTCTATTAAAAAAATCCTGCATTTTTATGGTAAAAGAACGGATCTTGCTTCACCTGTTTTATGCATGCTTATATGAAAATCTATCCCATAGCTACCTATTTCTGGTAATGTATAGTTCTGTTTAATTAACACAAGTACAGGACTTAATCTAACCTGTGTTTCTACTAGCACCTTAAAATTGAAATCACAATGGATGTATCTTTGTGAAATACTATTGACCTTTCATTTAAGACTTCTTCCTCTTCCTGTTTCTAATATGGACTTGTTTTTACCATAAACATTTAGATAACCTACACTCTGATGTTGCATTGTTAAGGTATTATCAACTGCAAAAACAAGTTACCTTGTCCTGAGATCCTGCCAAATTTAATTTATTACCTTGCATAGATGTACTTTGGGACAGAAGATGCCATTGGAAGTAGTTCCACTTGGTGGAGATGAGTACAGTCTAGCAGTAAGAACTGACCTGCAGGGGCTCAGGTGATGGCATTCTGGATTTTAATCAAAAGTAATTTTCCCTTGGTTGGCTGTAAAATATTATTGTTACACCCACTGATGCTTATTCACATCAGTGCCAAATGCTTTTAGCAACATATTTTATGTGAAGACATTTTTGTGTTTGACCTTTCAATTACTAGATTAATAAATGAATTTTTTATGGTCTAAAGAAAATACAGGTTACCTTTTATTACTGGCTTTGGAATTCAACATTTAACAGGATGAGTACCTCTGAGTAATATGAATGTTAAAATTATTGGCATTTTTGTGTAATATGCATTTCTGTGTTTTAGAATCTGACACTGAAATTATCAGGTTGTTCAATAATGTGTTTAAATACTTTTAGGATCTCTATTTTTAGAGACTGAACATTTCCAAAGTGTTCTACTTATTTTATATATTTCTCTGTATTTTATCTGTACCATATTGCTGGAGGCCTTTGAGCTAATAATAATAGGCAGTAGTAAGGTATATGGGCATATGACATGCAATTTGTGTTGGGCATATTGAATAACAAGCCAGAATTCCATTTTTTAAAATTTAACCCACAACCATTTGAAATTTGTTCAAATCTTAATGTCCAAACCACTGAGTTTTCATGGAGTGAGGATTCAACAGAAGTAGTGTATCCCAAACATTTTTTATTTTGTTTTCTGGACTTTGTGTGCACAGATCAATTTCTTGGGGGAAATTACATGAATTCAGATTTTTAGGCTCTTAGTATTAGACTTAGTATTAGATTAATTAAATAAAAAACGTGACCTTTTGCTCCATTTCTTTGGAAATGAAATACCACTAATATTATTTCCAGGCAATGCTGTATCATGGTTTAGTATTCTGAGGCAATTCTCAGTATATCTTACATATGCTTTATATTAATACTCGGAAAGAAAGGTCTAAAAAATAAAAAAGAACAAAGTATAAAAGGTTTTTTATATAAGTAGCTCAGTTTTTTAAAAATAGCATTAAACTTTGACCACATACTAATATTGATCAGTCTTTCCATTACATCAATAGAATTCTAGTTGATAAGCAGAGGGGGAAATGAGGGAGAAATGTATTATCAGTCAGGTTGCAAAGGAAATCATGTTTCCATTTTAAGAAAGTATTTTTCTGCCGTGTCCTATGCTCATCTAATTTATAACTATTTGAAATTTTTGCTATATAATTCAGAATTACATTCACATTTCAACATTTTATACATTTGTAATAGAGAATTACATTCAATTTGCATTCAACCAACATACTTTTAAAAAGTAAAAGGTACCTACACACAACTTTTTAAAGACAACTGAATCAGACAGTTGCCAAAAAAACCCAACTGAAATGGAAAATACCAAATAAAAAAAACCAACAGATTAATGTTACAGGAATAATATATTGAAATGTAGCATGGAATTCCCTTGTGCAAACCAAGATATCTGTTCCATCCTCCTATTAAATGTTTGTAGATTTTTCCCCTGTGATTCAATAGTATGTTGTCAGTAAACCTAATTGCACCTGCAGCATCCCCTACCCACAGTAAGCCTCTCTTCCCAGCCTCCCTTGACTCATCTGTGGCCTATGCCGTCCCTGCCAGTGCATCTTCTAGCCTACCCCATTCCCTGCGGCACCACACCTGCCTCCTGTGGCACCCCAGTTTGTCTTAACTGGGATTCCTTTTTAATAACCTGCACATCTTGGGGTTATAAGGGCAACCAGGACTGCTGTGGTTGCTGTTGCTAAGTGATGTGGTCATATGATATCATGTTTGGCAATCCTAGTCCCAGTTGCCATTGTAACCCAAAGACTACCTGTATGGGTAACTTAAATTGGAAAACTTCCCATATGTTTTCCTATGCTGGTATGCCTCCAATGACTTAAACTGGATGGTTTGACCAGGATGATAGTAATTATCTTTAGTTTGCAGCTATGACCCTCCAGCAGGAAAGATTGCTTGCTCCAGCAGTTTACTTATCCTTTGTTTGTAGATATCATTATTGAATACATTTGCATTCCATACCTTTAACAGTAAATCAATGGATTTTAATATGAAAATTGGGGAGGAAAATGAAGTTTGTCCCTAAAGTATTCTATACCTTGAAGCTCTGATAACACATTTCACCATTATTAAGATCTATGTCAGAGGTATGGTAGAAGATGTAGCCAAGTAAATATGGTAAGTACTTACGTAAGAAATATGAAATACTCCTCACCAGATAATGGGAAGAAATGGTCAATACAAGAGCAATAATGAAGGAATCATGTTGATCTTAGTGTCAACTTTCATACAGAAATTAAGAAGGAATTTAATGGGAAATATTTGAAATATGTATAACCAGTTTTCCTTCCTTCGGAGATCTTTCTTGAATTAAGATAAGGCAAAGTGTGAGAATAAACCACAAATATAAACCACAGTCTCTGAGCAAGCATTAGTATTATTTGGGCATGTGATACAAGCAGATGATAGATTATAACAAATTGTGCTTGACAAGATTGAAGCAAGCAAAGAGAAGACGTAACTGGGAACACTTGAATTACTGAGATTACTGGATATTTCTGGAAGAGCTATTAGTTATTAGTGGAAATGGTCAAATGACAGAGATTTGTCTCTGCTTCAGTATTTTTAAAATAGAATTTGTGGAGAGTTTCAAAGATAAAGCATGCTTCCAGTGAAAAGAAATATATGTATAGTTCAGGGCTGAACTGTGGAGCCCTTAGTGCTCTCTGAGCTTTGTTTGGAAGAATCTCAATACCCAACATGGTAATATCATCAGTGACACAGGTGATATTACCTAGTTGGGTAGTGAAACATCTCTAAGCATGATACCTTTCAGTTAGAGCAACATTTCTGAGAATATGTAAACAAAACGGTTTAGTGAAAGTACCTTAATAAAAATTGAACTTGAAAGAACAATGCTGTTACTTAGTACCAGTAAAGGTTTCTGGCATCTCTTCTTCCACTTCCAGATCCTACATGTAATAACACATCTACCATTAACTCGTGTATGTTTACAATAATAAAGGGCAATTTGAATGCACCTGAAGGCTAGATTTACATATTCTCTCATAGCCGAATACAGGTGGCAACACCTAACTGACCTTGGGTGATCTCAAAAAGAAGGGTTTAGACTAGTTCTGGATTTCATAAAGAATCTCAAGGCTTATTTGAATTCTCAAATAAGAATATTTTTTTAAAATGCTGGAATAAACCAATTCCACATTGTTACTAAGAAAACCACTTTGACTAAATTTACCAAATTAAAGTTATTTGAATTTACCCAACTAATTCAACAAGACTGGATTGTTGACTCTTGATGATAATTTACATGAAGCCTCAAGAAAATACTTTCAAAAATTTCTCTTACCCCATTCATATATACCTTCTTTTCTGGACTTCCTTTATTCAATGATTTTGTGGAATATAAGTAGTATGACCAGAGTATACTTTCTTTCAATGAAAAACTAGCTTGGTGATGAATTGTTACATAAATCTACTCTTAACTGCTTTGTGGAAATATTAGCAATTTTTTGCAAGATTCTCTGAAAATACTTAAGTTACTAAAACATCTGTGGTAACTTGTCTAAGCTACCCCTGTAGGCTATCAAACCACCACACCCTTTCTTAAGCTGGATGGTTCTGGAGTTGAAAAACTGCTTGGCGCTATAGCTCTTGTTCAGTTGTATTGTTTCTTGAGATGCAAAGGCAAAAATTAATGTTAGCATTAGGAAAGAAAAGGATACCATCAATGTAATTTCCTCAGGATATTGTGTTTTCTGGAGGGGTAGTATTCAAAATTAAATTATCCCAAACCAGCTTTCTGGAGTATACCAGGTTATGGAAGGCTAGTCTACATATTGCCAACACACTGAGGAGAATGCATGTTCTGGGTTCATATAGCTTGCTATGGTGTATTTTGTTTGGCTTTGACCTAGTATGATACTGTGAACGCAGTTACTGCTTGGATTGGGCTGCCATATTTATGACTCAACAACTGTTGAAAGTGGCATTAGTGAGTTGCAAAGGGACTTCTGTCCGGTCCTCAAACTTATGGTTGTTACAGTACCACCAAAATAATTTGACCAAACTTCAGGTGCTTGAGAGCATGTCAGAGTACAGGGGTGCTGCCACTCCCTCCATCCACCTATCTCCCCACATTCATGCCCTTTTTGCCCCCTGCAGTTCATGACCCTTGCTACCAGTAGTGGGTTTCAATTTAGTTTGCTACCAGTTCGCTCTCTGCACATGTGCAGAAGTGTCCAGATGAGTGGGCAGAGTCTCTCACCACTGCTACCGGTTTGCCTGATCCTGGGTGAACCAGTAGCAACCCACCACTGCTTGCCACCTTAGCTGACCTTCACGTTCTTTTACTCCCATTGCTCATCAAGCTTGCCTAGCCTGGCTCCTCCTCCTCCTCCTCCTCCTCCTCCTCCTCCTAAATGCTGGCTCCTAAATGCTGGCTGCATGTAGGTTTCTTCCCAAGTTTTCTATCTGATTTTGTCTAAAAGGGATAACAGATAGAAAGTATTTCCTTTAAGTCGATGAATTCTAAAAGGACAAGCAGTTACGAATTTGGATTTTCTACCAATCATAAACCTCTGACTGTGTTCATGAATGTTTTGTGCTGTTAATCCTTGGTCTATATTGGATTGCTTAAGCCATTCTATTGATCTGGTTTAAACAACTGGATTTCAAGATTTTACTAATATACTAAACTAAAGAGTAGTTTTTAAAAAAAAGAAATAACAAAATTTCCCAAATCTGTATTCTGCCTGTCCCAAGTATTCATAGCGTGAATATTAATATTTAAAAAACACCATACAGTTTTGAAAAAAATGCAGGAGAATTTGAATCTATTCAGATGACTTTTCTTACATTGAAGATGTGATATTATTTAGCCCATGTAGCCTTTGTGAGAGTAGAACAGGGATCGCTTTACTGAAACATCAGAATCCACTCTATTTAACAATCCTATGAACCTACTTGCCTCTTTATTGCTCATATGTTTATTTGAATAGTTTTCCTTTTAAAAGCCATATTAAAATATTTCTGAACAAGAGGGCTGAAGATGATGTA
>JANHFP010002910.1:69097-80550 GCA_032468135.1 Calamaria suluensis | reverse complement strand
TCATAAGCAATTAACATTGTAAGCCAGCTAGATAGGAGAGAGGAAAGAAAGGAGCCAATCTATATATATTTCTAACAAGCAGTTGCTGAGGCTGACACTTTGCTTTTGGGAAATAAACCAACTTCAAAAAAGAGAAGGCAATTTGGTTTTGGGTTTCTAACTTCTTGTTTTTGTTCATGAATTGCTTTGAGCTGGGTCATCACACCCAGCATCTTGCACCAACCTCCTCCGTCTCTCTCTCTTTTGGCCGCACAACAAGCTTTGAGCCCTCTCGCTCATCATTGTCCACTCCACCAACAGCATCCAAGACCAACAGTTCAGTTAATTCAGAGCCAGCACCAACCTCCTCTGCCATCACTAGTTTTGGGGTTTTGAAGATGGACTTTCTGTTGGACCGTTGTCAAAACAAACCAGGAAAAAACAACTCTCACTCTATAACCGGGCTGGAAGATAGTCTTTGTGTTATTGCAAGGTTCCAAACAAAATTAAAGTCAGTGTCATCAACCCTAAGGTTGCTTTACCTTATATAAACCCCACCCATCCCATAAACTAAATTAAGGTTCATTAACTTAAACTCTTAAACAGAGAAACTGTGATAACCTAACATCCTGATGCAAACCCCACCCCCCAACTTCAAAATGAGTGTTGTCATCGTATTCTTGCAAGACACCAGAATCAGGAAGTCAGTGATGCAGTACTTCAGAAGGCAACCCCATAGAGCATGAAAGGATGACAATCAGCTGTTGAGCTGGATCTTGACATTGTATCCCTAATGTTTCTGTTAGCTCTTCTTCCTGTTTTTTTGTACATTTTTTAAACTATTAAATTTGTTTTTGTTTGTTTATTCTCAATCCTACCACTAAACCAAATTCCTCCACCTCTCTCATCCAATTGATTCCAGTTCCCAGGGGGTCTTCAGTAATCAACACCAGATCATTTGCAAATGCCTGCACCATGTATTCTTCTTTTTTAATTTTTAAACCTTTTAAATTGTGATTCTCTCTTATTTGAATTAACAGATTCTCTAAAGCTAGTATAAACAGTAGGGGTGATAGTGGACAACCCTGCCTAATCCTGCCTAACCTCTTTACCATGGCAAGTCCTTAAGGCTTCCCTGAAGACACACTATGCACCTACCCCTTCAAAGACGGTTTGGCAGTACAAATTTAGGCATTAACTTCAGTTCGAAGGTGAGTCGATCAACCAATACATCACCACACTTCATAAAGCAGCAACATATTGTGAATTTAGAGACTTGGATGACATCCTACTTGACCAAGTCATTTATGGGGTGCACGACAAGCATCTTCAGTGACAATTGCTGTCAAGAACGAATCTCACTCTAGCTTCAGTCCTAGATGAAGCCAGGGCCACCGAATCATCAAAAAGGGCAGCTGAGTCACTTCAAAAGCTAGCCCTAGCTCCTGTGGCTACCCAACCTACAACAACAGTACATCAAGGTCACCAACAAGAAGCCTACACAGACAGAGACAAAGAAGAGGAAGCTTATCAGACAAGACAGAGACAGCCACCAGTGACCAACAAGAAACAGCAACAATGTGCCAACATTCCAGAATGACATGCCATTTCTGAGATGCCATTTGCATACACTGTGAAAGCCAGATCATGCTAGGCGCCCCAACCAGCAACCAGAAGACTGCAACTGAGGGCAGCCCCAAGGCATCACACAAGTTCTACAAGCACACTGTGTGAAAGCCACAACAGGCAGCATGCCATGTCACCGAAAAATACATGTGACCGTACACATAGAAGGATTTCCTTGTATGATGAAAATCGATACGGGGTCCTCAATAACAATAGTCTCCTGGCAGACCCTCAAAAGAGCAATTCCATCGATTCACAAGAAAGAGCTGAAACATCAGTCACTGAAACTGAGTGATTACGAAGCGAACCAAATTCCTATGGTAGGCTGCAGGACATTTCATGTCCAATTCAACTATTTCCAGGGCAAGCTACCATTGACAGTGGTTGGAGGGAACCTACCTACACTCCTCGGACTGGACTGGTTTGATTTCCTTGGGATTGGAGTGACCAGGATCAACACCATCACCAATGGCTGCATGAATGAGCTGATCCAAGAGTTCCAGGACATGTTCAGCCCAGAGCTCAGTAAGTATGTGGGCACACGAATATTGTTTAGCCTTGATCCCAAATAGCTCCAATTTGAATGAAGCCACGAAGGGTTCCCCTTGCACTCAAGCCCAACATAATTGAATTAGATAAGTTGATTAAGCAAGGGGTACTAGAACCAGTGGATCACACAAAGTGGGAGACTCCAATAGTAATGCCAGTAAAAGGGGATGGATTAGTGAGAATTTGCACTGATTATAAGTACACTTCAACAAAGTGCATACCGGGTGCCCATAATGCAGCACATACTGGGACTAGGAAACATATTCACAAAATTGGATCTTGTGCAGGCATATCAGCCGCTCCCAGTAGACGGTGTGACTGCTGAAGCGCAAACTATTGTGACTCATAGGGGAGTGTTTAAATGTAACTGAATCCAATTTGGTATTAGTGTTGCCAATGGGATTTTTCAGAGTATTATCAAAAGACTGTTACACAAAATTCCGGGGGTAGTGCCCATATTTTTTCAGCTTTTAGTTTTATTAATTTTCTTATATGGGTAATGGAAAGGTGTGAGGATAGGGAAAAGGGAAAGGGAAGGGATAATAGGGTAGAGATAGGTTACAGTTAGGGGTAATTTCACATTTGCATAAACAGACTGATAACCAGGTGCACATAGTGTGCTACAATAATTGGTATATATATTATAATCCTTAATATTACAGTAGTCATAAAAAGATTAAAAACATTCATTTTGTCCTCTCACATTTCTTCAACATTCTTTATCTTAATATAATATTAACTGTTGATAAAGTTTTCCCCATATTCCAAAATATAATTGTTGCCGCTTTCAAGACGTTGTTGTTAGTTGCAAAATCATGTCCGACCCATTGCGACCCCATGGACCCCGATTCCTCCAGGCCTCCTGTCCTCCACCATCTTCTGGAGTCCACCCAAGCTCATGCCTACTGCTTCAGTGACTCCATCCAGCCACCTCATTCTCTGTCGTCCCCTTCTTCTTTGGCCCTCAATCTTTCCCAGCATCAGGCTCTTCTCCAGTGGTGAGTCCTTCCTTCTCATTAGGTGGCCAAAGTATTTGAGTTTCATCTTTAGGAT
Source organism: Calamaria suluensis (assembly GCA_032468135.1). NCBI lineage: Eukaryota > Metazoa > Chordata > Lepidosauria > Squamata > Calamariidae > Calamaria > Calamaria suluensis. The sequence continues at coordinate 77,343 of JANHFP010002910.1, read as the reverse complement.
CTGACCTTCTAAAGAACAGTCCTTTAGGACTGACCGGTTGGATCTCTTTGCAGTCCAAGGGACTCGCAGGAGTCTTCTCCAGCACCAAAGTCCAAAGGCCCCAATTCTTTGGCATTCAGCCTTTCTTATTGTCCAACTTTCACAGCCATACATTGCAACTGAAAAAACAATAAGCAAATAGAACATTAAAATTTGAGTAGGTACATACTACAGGTAGTGCTTGACTTAAGACTATTCAAAGTTACAACTGTGTTGCAAAAAGGGACTTATCAAGGGTAATGTCACTTACAGCTGTTACAGTTTCCCCATGGTCATGTGATCAAAATTTGGGTTTTTGGCAATTGGCATGTATTTACAACAGTTACAGCATCCTGGATGACATGACCACTATTTGCAACCTTCCCAGGGAGCTTACAAAAAAGCAAAGTCAATGGGCAAAGCCAGATTTGCTTAACAGCTACCACCCAAAAGTCATAAAACAGGTATTTTTCTATCTAAATCCTCTTGTTTGGAAACATTTCATTACCATCTTGATCCAGTGTATAGCTCAGTACATAAGAGAAGTAAGAGACCACTTGTGACCACTTCTGCAAGAGAAGTGGTCACAATTCAGATGAAGGGTAGAGCTGTTGTGTGATGAGCCCTGCAGCTCACAGAGAGTCAGTGGCCCCAAAATTGAATTCTGACATTGACTTAGCACTGTGTGCACAAGTCTAGCTCACACAAGCAGAGTTGAATTGTTGTCACATCACACTCCTAAAAGAATAAGGCGGCTCTTCAGTATAGTGCTAAGTCACACTATATGGCTGCATTCTATATTGTGCTAAACTACAAGGAAATCATATATCAGTTAGTGGAATATGTACACTGGCCTCTCCAGGTCATACAATGCAGATACCTTACAAGGTGGTTGTGAGGATTTACCTCAATATATTAATGAGCATAATGATGATATTAGGAAGGTCAGAAAAATCATGGCAATGAATCATGCCCTTTATCCATGTGGCAATGTTGACAGACTACTTATCAAGGAACATAAGTGGGTGGGGAATGTTGCAAGTGCACCAGACAGATGAAGAAGTAAAAAGGGCATTGGAAGAAGGATAGTGAAGAAGATGTACTAAAGTTAGTATACTCAGGCTTACTGAGTACTGGAGAAACCAAATTTGCCTACAAACCAGACTAAAATGAAAAAAAAGAGACCTGGCAAGGCAAAGTATTACATTGTCAGTACATAAAAAATCAGGCAAAGCAGATAACAAGACTTGACAATGGTTAAGGGCAGGAAAGTTGAAGAAAGCATAAGAGAAGCTTATTCTGGCTTCAAAAGACCAATCTTAAGAATAAATGCATACAAAGCTAGAATTAAGAAGACAGCAAATACTTCCTCTTCAAAGAAGCTGCAGAAACAGTGAACAACCTAATTAGCTACTGCAAGAAGATTGCATAGGCTGACTACAAACAATAGCATGACAAAGTAGCAACAATGGTGCATTGAGAGATCTACAAGAAATACTACCTGCCTACAAGCACAAACTGGTCGGAACACAAAATAGACAAAGCAATAGAAAATGAAGAAGCTAAGGTGCTCTGGGACTTGAGAATTCAAACACACAAACATTTGCCACTTAACACTACAGACTTCACAGTTGTCAATAAGAAAGACAAAAAAGTCTGGAGAGCAGATGTGGCTGGAGAAGCAAAATAGAATAGAAAGTACTGGAGAAAAATACAAAATAGAAGGTCTGCAAATAGAAGTAGAATGTGTACTGGCAAAGAAAGTAAAGATAATAGCAATAGTGATCGGCACCTTGAGTGCAATCTCAAAACACCACTGGCAAAGACAAAAGCACCATCAGTCAATTGCGAAAAGCAGCTTTGCTTGCAACAGCTTACACCCTCCAACAATATCTTTAACATCATCAAAATAATAACATCTGCTTAGCCCAGGTCCTTGGGAAAGACTGGGTAGGTGGAAAGTAATGCCAAATGAACCTCTGGCTTGCTGTACAATAAACTATAATTTCATATGCTTCCCAACACACAGCGATTCTTGGCAGTTATCCATACTTTTTATTAGATACATAACCAATCAGCTCTTTCTTGTAGCAAAAATAGGGCTGGGTTGGGGGGAAAACTTATTTACAAATGTAAGCATAGATTTGTGAAGCAGGGAAAGAAGCATAGAGCAGTACAAGCCAACTTTTCTCAACTTGGTGGTCAACACGGGCTATGATACCTGGGAATGATAACAATTATAGTTCAATAATCTCTAGGCACCAATATTACATATTTACTTCCTCTCATTTTAAAAGCTTCATAAATTTTTAAAAGAACCCAAATATGAGTAAATATCCCCAAATATGAGTACATCACTTCTCTCTTATGGGACAAGGATATCCAGTGTTTGACTACTTTACTTCCTCATTCTTCTCACACTGGTTTTATTTGAAAGAAATTGTGTGATTTTTTAAGTAGTCATCTACTACCTCTTAAGAGAACAGGAAAGAGGCCCCTTAAAATTAAACCTGAATGTCTGTTAAGATATGTTATAGTATAGTTGATATAATAATGTAGATCTTGGATTTACTCCGATGCAGGAATATTGTAGGAGAAGGACTGGCAAAGCCAGGGGAGAGATAAAGAGTGGGATCAGTTTAGCGTCATTGGAAGCCACAAACAAAGTCCAGTCCCTCTTCATTTCTCTTACCCTTATCGAATCCTTATCTGTGACCAGGTACTGACTGTTAGTTGAGAAGATTCCTGTGCATAGGCTTTTAGCAATAAATCAGTTAAATGTTCATGTGTTGATGGTTTTGTCCTGACAACATACATTGTTTCTGAATATTCTGTTCAAAATCAAGGGTAAACAATGGCTCCAAACTATTGTAGTTGGGTATCTTCTGATCAGAGAAACATTTTGAAAATTTGATGCTGAAACCCCACTCCACCCCAAATGCAGTGCTTTCCCTGCTTCCCTGAAATGTGTTTACATTTAAATCCAAATGTTAGCTCATCTCAGTGACAATTGCTCTCTCTCTCTCTCTCCCCCTCTCCCTCGCTCCCTCCTTCCCTCCCTATGTATCTAAAAACTTAGAATAACTTTATTGTCACTTTGAATGTACACTAATCGGCTTACATTAACATGAAATTTTGTTGCATACCACTCTCAAAGGGCCACCATCTCCAATAAGCACTACATAAACATGACAAAATAAATAAATACAAAAGTATGCATATTCCCACAAGTAGGCCATATTGTATGATATATTGATATAATAATATGATATACTACTAATTTTATATCATTACTTAATAATAGTAAGCTATCCTCATATATAATATTATTAAGTTTATAATGACTTTCTCATTCTGGAAGTGACTGAGTTACACAGATAATGTCTCTTTTTGACCATTAAGCTCAAGATCAGTTGTCCTGATTGTGTTCTCATTTTTTCTCTTTAAAGAAAAGGACAGTAATGGATCAGTGTAATTCGCTTCAAGTTGTTTAGTGACCTAGTTGAAGAGCAGTTGGAATTTATTAGAGCATTAGTCATCTAGGCAGGGGTCACCAACCTTTCGGATCTGAGGGACCACTAAATTCATAATTTTAAATCCCGCGGACCACTAATATGATTTTTTAAAAAAGATAAATAGTATTTAGTGCTATATTAAAAATGCAAATATTTTGGGGGGACCACCAAAATTTTCTCAGGGACCCCCAGTGGTCCACGGACCACCAGTTGGTGACTACTGATCTAGGCCAAATTGCAGCAATGAAACCAAATTCCTTCATATCAAATTATTTTTAATAGATTGACAAAAATTATCATGGATTGAAACTTCGATGTATATAACGAGCCAAAGACAGATTGAAAAATGGGAGTGTGATGTGACTAATTAAATGTGCTGGGAAATTGGGAGTTAATTAAAGCGAGTTGTGACCAAACCCTGCGGGAAAAAGAATCAATGCATGTTTGCCCTGTTCATGCCATCCTCTTCCCCTTTGTCGATAAAGTCATTATGTGCAAAAATTGTTCTATATGCCACTAAAACTTTTGTGTCTGTAACCTTTAACTGAGTGAAACAGTGTGTCATAGGGCAGCAATTTTTGAAACAAGGTACCTCAAATGGACTATATTACAGAATGTGTCCAAAATCTGGGAGAAACCAGCACGTGACTTCTGTGGGTTTGAAATTTGGGAAATTTGGAATTGCTTCAGTGCTGCCACACTACTGCCCAGAGGTTCAATAAGACTAGTCCTGCCCCAGCCCTTCGGAGGTTGGCTAGAGTAATCCTGCCCTAATCCTTCAGAGGCCGGGAAAACTGGTCTCACTATCAACTGCTGGAGGACACAGGCAGCTACAGTCAAGCAGTAGGAAGTCAGAAATTGCTCCTTTTCCCATTGCTTTTTTGTCCTTGATCATTCTGTTTCTCTGTTTAGATAAAGGAATATTTCTAAAACAATGATTTAATTGATCACATGTACTTGTTAAAGTTATATCAAAGAGGGAATTTGGATAAATGATATAAGTGATAAAAATAATATTGTAAGGGTGCTGTTCCTTACAACTTTTAAACATGTAAGAATCCTTTCCTCTTATAATAAATATACAAGTCTGATCAGATTCCATAATTTGATGCAAGAGATGATAAATTCTTATGGAAATCATATGCAATACCGCGCACGAGTGACGTGCTATCTGTCTGTTGCTTCTGTTGGAACCTGAATGTCCAGATAGTATATTGTTTGTGTGCCTGTAGGGTGGATGCAGGTGGATAACTGAAATTATGGAGCTACATAGGGTATTAATGGCTAGGTATGAGAGTGAAAAGAAGGTGAGGCTTACAGCTTGTTATTTCCTGGAGTTCCTCTGATATGTGTGGCAAGAGTCAAGATGTTCAGTGGTTGTAATCCTGATGATATTTTGCAATTAGTATGGCCAAATGGCAGGGTGAGAGTATGGAGGAATTTCATTTGATTGCTTTTTCACAATCTATTTTTTTAAGGTAATACAGATAATTCTTAAGAGGAAAAAGTACATATGCTTTACACATATTTTGTGTAAATGTTATATTTTGCTTTGTATTTATTGTAAATCAAGTTAATATATGTCCGTATGGTTCTTGCAAATGTTAGAACAAAAAGGTTCGTTCTGGGTTGGAATCCAAGTTTGGTTACAAATAAAAGCATGCTAGGTGACTGCTTGAAGAGGAAGATAGTTTTTATCTGACAGCTTAACATGGAGCATAGCAATGGAAGGCAGACAATAAAGTTAGAAAACCCGAGAATGATAGTACTTGTAGTAACAACTGGCTTTTATTATGAAGTAATGGACATTGATGTGAAGTATGTTAGATGTGCAAATTGAGGTGTTCCTGCCCTGGGAAAGTGTGAAGTCCAGGAGACGAAAGTTCATTCCTTATCATATGGAATGTGATCATAGATGGTTAAAGTGGTGTGGAATTTTATGAGGGATTTGGCAGCCTTGTGATAAGAGATTTCTCTTATCTTAAGAGGTTTCTTCCTTTATGTTTGTATGTCAGAGTCAGCTGACTTTCTAGACTTTCTTTTGACTTTCTGTGCTTAGTCATTTTCAGTCCAAGGGTCAATGCCGGCTGAGAATGTTTAAGCGGTTTTTCTCTGCCTGCAGATCAGAAGTGTCCTCTGACCACATGGACACAGTTTGTAACCTTCACAGTTGATGTCCAGCAAGCAAAGTCAGTGGAGAACTTAGCAGGAAGTTGCAAGTCACAGTCACATAACCTTGTATTTAATGACTGCAGCCAGGTTTGACAAACTGTTATAATAATTCATATGGCTTTTTGCTTTACAACCGTGTCCCTTAGCAACATAGTTGCCAATCCCAATTGTGGTCAGTAAGTGAGGACTACTTGTAACATACTTTTCAAATTCCAGATGCACCAGTCGGACTGAAAAAGTTGAGAATCTTTGCATTACATCTTAATGCTTAAATATTAATGCTAGTATAATATTTAATGCAGTATAAATAATTGAATCATTAAATATTTAATAATATTTAATATGCTATTATACATTTAATAGTTTAATAGTTTGGGCTTCCTTAATCTCTTGTGTGTTCCCAGACAATTTTGGCTTATTCAGTAAATTATAATTAAGCCAATAAAAACTTAATATGACTTGATTTTAGTAATTGTGTATGTAATTGATACATTCCATTCATAAATGAGAAAATTTATTGCAAGTCGGACATTAGGATAAAGTACTACTTCTCTTAGTTTTAACCCTAAGATATCTCTAGGGATATGATGCTTCCATTTCAATGAAGAACAATTTGTTCCTGCAGTTAATGCAAAAGAGGGGGCTAACCTTTTTCCTGTGCTTCACAATTCAGTAAGCAGTGGGAAGACAGATTCTTAGAGACAATGCTACTTTTCCTGTCTGTAGATATCTATTTTTGGAAATGGGTCAACTTCCTTTTGCTGGACACATTAGTGCTCTAGTGCCTAGGAGCACTTGCTTTACAATTTTTCTGTTTGTTACACATGCATTAGAACTTCTCCGCATAACTATTTGTGGCAGCCCAGTGTTTCATGAATTGAAGTAAGTTAACCACAAGGAAAAGATGACATTCTGGGACAGGATAGGTTGAACTCCAAGTTTCAGGCACGAGTTGGATTTTTCAAAAGACAGAATGTATATAACAAAGAATGTATTACATTTCCAATGTTCTCGATTAATATGTAAGATAAGCTTAATCTTGAAATATTTATTTCAGACAATTACTTTTATAGCTACGCTTGTTTTATTGCGATAGCGTGGGCTAAAGCTGAAAGCTCCTCAGAGAAAAGCAGCTAAACCCAATCATTTTTGTTTACCCACCTCCCTTTATATAGATCAGGGGTGTCCAAACTCAGGGGGCTGGAGTGGGTGTGGCCTGGGTGGGCGTGGCCAGCTCAGTGTCACTTGTGGGGCGCCCGTGGCGGCTCAAGCACTCTGCAAGAGAAAACGGGCTTCCTAGCTCTGTTTTTGACTGTGATGGCCTCCTGCTTTCTGCCAGCAAAAATGGAGCTTGGCAGGGCTGCATGCGACCTCCATTTTCCCTGGCGAGCCAGTCCGTCCCTCTTTTCAGGGCAGCCCCGCATGCCAGATCCAAGCACCCTGAGGGTCGGGACCAGCCTGTGGGCCTTGAGTTTGACAGCCCTGATATAGATGGACCTCACAGATTGTTATTAACTATGAATCAGGGTTTCAGATTATACTGACTGTAGTCACTATACCAGTGTGACACAGTGCTTACGTTTTGGACTGGGATTGCAGAGATCCAAGGTTCAAGCCCATGATCAGCCTGGGAAGATCACTGGTTCTTTGGGCCTCTCTTCCTTTCCCTCCCAGCTGAACTTAACATGTTGTTATTCTTGGGGTAAATTAGAAGAGTGAGTGTAGTATATGCTGCTTAGAGTTACTAGAAGAAAACTAGGATATAAATTTAACAATAGATACTCCACAACCAAGCAAACGGCATTTGGTTTAGCATATATAGCAATCCCAGCCACATTGTTGCACTGAGGTTGAGTTAACTAAATACAATGCTTGATAGCAGTGGCATAGTCAGCACTTTGGACCCCACTGTGTAGCCGTAGTAATTTGGTTGCCTATATGAACCAATCACTCATGATTAAAGGTGGTGCTCATGTAGTAATTTATTCATATGCCTCTTATTTTGCTTTCTGGTTTGATCAGGCTATATTTGTTGCAATACCCAACTGAGGAAATTGACTAACTCAGTTGGGAGGAAAGGAATGGGAAAAGGGAAATTGAATTCTTTCAAGAACCAGCCATTTTGAAAGAAAATGGCTGGACAGTTAAGAACAGAATAAAAAAACCCCTGCCACCTAGAAATAATTTATCCCAGAGAAAAAAGTGAACTATGACTACAGGAAGAGAATTTATTAAGATGAAGGTTGCTAGACTAGGCATCCTTTTATTTTATAGCAATTTGGACTGTGCCTCTTCATAAATTATGGCAAATTCTTCTTAGATACATTGATGTTGATGCATTTGAAGTGAAAAAGCATGGCAGTAAAATCTCAGTTTAGTGGATCTGAATATAATGGACTTCAGATGTACCAGACAGAATTAATGTTGTCTATGTCACTTTACATAATTTGGGCAACGTGTATTATTTTTTTTAATATAGTTTTTATTGTAGAACACTTCTTACAGAACATTTCAATCATCACATAACATATATACTTTTTT
>JANHFP010002910.1:0-11104 GCA_032468135.1 Calamaria suluensis | reverse complement strand
TCATCCCCACCCTTTTGGCCGCCTAGCCTCATAGGTTCTGGGGGTTTTATTCTCTGGTTTCAGGTGCAGAGTTCCCTGACCTTCTCAGCACATCGGCATGCACTCGTCTGAACCTCGCATCAAAAGTGGGAGGTACCCAGGAGGGGAGGAGCTGAGAATTTTGCATGCCCGGTCCTGATTGGTTCAGCACAGCAGAACCCAATCAAGATGATTGCCGTCATGACATCTAAGAAAAATGGTGTTCAGGTAAGACAACACCCATTCTCTCAACCCTAGGAAGAAGCCAGCGCACTTCTGAAATCTTGCCAAGAAAACTGCAGGGACTTGTCCAGGCAGTTGCCAGGAGTCAATATTGACCCGAAGGATCAGAAAAAGTATATATATATCTGTACAAATAAATGTAAAAACATGTAATTAATGAGATCAGAGAAATGTGAAAGGAAACCAGGTTTGAACTTAACACCAAAAATTTTCTCCTAGAACTAAAACTCTTATAGACAATATAATGATTTTTTTCAATTTGGTTTCGAAAAAAATGATTGCTGTGTGGCAAGAAACAGGAGCAAATTATGGTGTACATTCTGCTTTCTGCCTATTTCCTCATTATTTGTACTATGTATTTTTTCATTAGAATTGACATTGTATTCGGGACTTTAATTTCCTCTAAGCTTGTAAATAAACTCACAAAAGCTATTAGCCTACAAACTATTTAGTGGCCTCCTGGGGGCTTGAAAAATGATGGAGTGCTCCGTGGTCTGCATTTCTGTGAAATGTGTTGCTTTCTAAGCTGAGTTAGGGACAAGTATTTCCATTTCTCCTGACAACCGACTCAATTTCCTGGGTGCCATTTCATATATACATACCCCTATTGTTCTTGTAAACTCTGTGGTTATCAAGCCACTGCTTGGATATAAATTCTTTGTGGAGGTAATGTTTTTGGCTTGTATCCAGTCCAGTCAAGTTACATGTGAATTGACTCATGCTATCAGCTTCACTAAGAAGTCAAAACTAGGAAATCAACTCTAGGTAAAAGTAAAGGTATCCCTTGCACATATGTGCTAGTCGTTTCCGACTCTAGGGGCTCTACAGGAAGCTTAAAACCACCTACTCCATCTTATACGCCAGTAAATTAATCAGATGTCTGCCCAGCTGCTTCCAAATGTTATCTCATTGTTCTGGAATTGTTTCAGCCGCTTTTGCCTAAAACAAAAAATGAATGGGATAAATAAATGTAGAACATACCTATTTACGTTATAATAATTCAGAGTAAATTCACAATAATAAGACACAATTGTTTTTTTTTAATCATAGCCTCATAATTATAATCCCAAATGCTTCTTTCTGTTACATTAATGCTTACCATAATTTGCATCTGTGGAGCTCCTGATGCTCTGTGGGCTTTAGTTGTTTGCTTACAGACATTTAGTTACCTGACTAGGTAATACTATCAGCTGGCTGCCAAGTGCCCAGATTTTGATCATGTGACTGTGGGTGTGCTGCAATGCAGCTTTGAGGGCCAGTCATAACTAACCATTTTTTTCATTGTTTTTGTAATTTTGAACAGTCACTAAATGAATGATCATTAGATGAGGACTTCTTGTGCACCGATTTCTATATTACAACATATGTATGGGCTGGATCTAGAACTGACACGGCTTAATTTTAACTTAAATGTGCAGGAACCCTGCTTAACTGTTTGAAACCTATAACATGAATTGACAGTGTTATGTGAATGAAGCCAATTATGGTATACTTATGAAACAGTGATGAAATTAACTATGGCTCAATCAATGAGGTCACTGTGACAGTAGATATTAAGTTTTTTTAAAAATTGTAGAATTTCTTCCCTCCCTCCCACCCGTTTTATACATTCACCATTTGTAGCAGATGAACAATGCTGACAAGATGCTGGAGATTAATCTTGAAGAGAAGCAGATAAAGGGCACCAGGTCACATTTTCTTTCAGGCAATTTGCATTGGCAGTAGCATAATTCATTCAGTTTTCCTTTCCTGCCATCCTATACTGACATAACATGCCTAAGTGAAATTGAATGTCACGATGAGTGTTTTGCTTTCCCTTATGGGAGAGAATGCAAAGATTTAAATAGTTCTTACATTTAAATGAAGATTAAGGTCTCAAGGCTGTGGTTTGATTGAGTGTAACTCTTGTCATTCCCGTTATTGGAGCTGCTGAGCAGTTCTTTGCCTAATTGGCAGCTAGAAATATTTTGGTACATCTGTAAGTGCAGATGGAAAATGTTCTTGTAGTTTTCAGTAAGCAACGGTTTTAGTATTTAACAAAAAATAGGGAATGTTCTGTTTTCTTCCTAAAACTGTGTATATAACTTTTTTAAAGATGATTTGGGGTGTATATTTTTCATGATGAATATGGCTATCATTTTTTAAATGTTTGAAATATCTGATAAAATAAATATGTACTGAGCATAACAAAAGTCATTTAGAATAAATAATGACAGGACTGAATAAAACCAATACCGTTAGTGCTAAAAGCAATCTTTCAAATCATGCAAAATTTGCTGAATGCACAAAGCAAAAAGAGGTTTGAAAATGGCTTCATAACTACTAGGAAGACTCTAAAAAGAACTGTTAGTTGACTGCAGCGCTATTAATGACAATAATATCAATTAGGATTCAGAATAATATGACAATTATCTACGTTTTTCCTCCAAGGACTGGATACTGCAGAAGAGGTTATTGAGCTTTATCTTCAAATTCAGATTGAAATCGACATAATATGGAAGCAAAGTATGCTGCTTGTAGTTGGAGACTGGAATTCCAAAGTTGGAAATATTAAGGGGAAAAATATAATTATACTGTCCAGGAAGCCGAAATGAAGCAGAAAACTGCCTTACCAATTTCAGCCAGTCCAATGATTTCTAGATCAAGCTAATTAAGCTAAAGTGGAAGAAGAAAACCATCAGGATTCACTTTGAAGTCCTCTACCTTATTGTTTGGGAACCAAAGAATGTGGAATGAATCAAATAAATAGTTAAAGAGGGGTTTACAAAGAAGTCAAAAAAGAGGAAGAAATGGGGGGGGAATCAAACTGGGTGTCAAAACAAACAATGAGACTTGCCAAGAAAAAAAGAAGCCTATGTTTAACACACCCACACACAAACATACCCACACGCACACCTTGACATTTCTGGAATAAATTTAATATAAGAATTAAAATTATTAGAAAGCTCTTAGAAGAGGCAAAAAACAATATTAGAACAAATGTAAGGACACTGAAGATGGACACAGAACAGAAGAACAAGCAGTCTTCCAAAAGATCTCTGAACCCAGAAGGAGTTCCAACTTCAAACTGGTATTTTAAAGGAAGCCATTGAACAGATAGTAAGTGATTCAGAAAAGACCAGACAAAGTTGGAAGGAGCATTTTGAAATTCTTATACTGTAGAGATGTCACCTTAAAAAAAATCTTCTACGTACAAGACCTTCTAATACTAGAAGATTAAATTAGATTAGCACTCTATTCTGTACATTACCAAATCCGAATGTTGCAGGAATTAATAGAATATCTACAGAAGCAAGGCAAGTAACATAAAAAAATGAGTACAAATTCTAACCAAGCTATGCCAGAAAATCTGGAGAATTATATAGTCAACAAGAGATACCAATACCAAGAACGGATCCTTCACAAATTATACAAAATACTGTACAACATACTTAATTACATAATGCTTAGGATCATCTAAACAGATTAGAGCCCTACATGGAAAGATAGTCAAGCTTGCCTTAGAAAGGCTGAGGAACACAAATCTTATTGCTGATGATTCGATTACAGTGGCAATGTTGGAAGACTTGAAGGACCAAGTTGAACGTAGATTTTCCTAAAGAAATGGGGTCACAAGGAATAATCAATGAATTACTGAAACATAATCAGTCATCTAAAATATATGTTATTTTAATATAATAAGTAATAATTCAAAATGAAAATAATAAGACTTTTGAACGTGTCAGAGACTATGAGGGCTGAGAGTGGGATTGTCACTTGGAATCTGTTTCAGGAAGCATAATGTCTTTCTTCAGTGTGAAAATCCTCAGTGAGTTAATATGAAAATAGATTTCACTGGCAACTGAAATATGTCTTCAAGTTCAATTTTTACTTTTTCCTAGTAATGGGAGTTGAACTCCAATATACTCAGTAGTCACCTAGGCTAGTTGGGTAATTCTGACTTCATAACAAAACAACATTCTAGCAGTTGAGATATCATAGACTCTTATGGTTTGATGATAGATGTTTAAAAAGTATAAAAGATGTCAGGACACATAATAGCATGTTCATGAGGATGAAAGAGTTTTGATTATGGTATATTTGGCAGTCAGATTAAGACCTATGGCTGCATTTTATATTGTGATGAAAATTGCTAAAGTTAATAATTCAATTGGTCAGCATTTCAAACTAATAATTTCTTCAATAAAGTCTCACCTCCAATGTTAATATAGCCATATGCCGTCCCCTTTGGCTCTGTGCAGGCTTTTTTTAATCTCCTACAAATCTAGATGAGATGGGCGGCACACAAATCTAATAAATAAAATCTTTAATTTTGATATCCCAACATTTTCTGCTCTTTTCTGGATAGATTGTTTTACAGAAAGTATGTGTGTTCTGTCTTCAGGTGTTGTTTTCAAATTACTGAACTTTGCCTCACTATTTCTCACAACTCTGTTGGGGCAAATGTAAACTTTGGGTTACTTTTTTCAGTTCTGTGTTTTTATGCCCCCTACCCCGCTTTTAAAGTATTTAAATTCAATCTGAGAAACACCTTCACTGATCTTGCAGGTATTGTTCTTTTCATGAGAAAACCCTAAGTCTAGCAGTGAAGCTATCTTGCCTGACTTTAAAGTCTCATCTCTTCTGAAAATTAATCTCTCTCTCCCCTCCCTTTTTTATTTAAAGATTCATCTTCCAACTACATCAGACAACTTGAAACAAAAGTCAAACTGCTAGAGGATGATAACAAGCTTCTCTCTCAGGTAGGTGGCTCTTCATGTTCCCCAAAACTAGTTGTTTAATAAATAACCATGTTTTTGTCCTTAGCAATAGATCGGACTTACCCTGAGAATTAAGATGAACACTAATCTTCTACCTGTAATGGTTGGACTGAAACAGGACCATTTTTTATTCTTATTTTGTTAAGCAGTATATTGTATGCTTTTAATAAATAGTTTATTTTATTTATTTATTTGTCAATTACATATTAGGTAATATATATAAGTATAAGCATGAATTAGATACAAAAATGAATATAAATAAAGAGAACATTAGGACAGGAACGGCAGGCAATTTGGAAGAATGAAAAAATATGCTTTCTGCTTTGGTGGAAAAATGTGTTGAGCAAATTTCTAGGAAGGTGGCATCTATTTCAAAATGCCCCCCAAATCTGTTGTGCATATCAAGATTGTGGGGAGTGTTGAATTTTGGGAGACTCCCTCGGATTCTGAGATTGCAGACTTAGCCATGCATATTTGTAATCAAAGGTGCTGTTTGCAACAACCTCAAGTTTTAAACCCCCATGATATAAATAATAATTCATGGAGGGAGGTGCAAGTTAACTCTTTTTCTTCTTTATGTTCCACATTGAACACATTCTAAGAGAATTTTTTCTAAGAATTTTTTTCTAAAATTGAAGCTTACATGTTGCTTACTCCTGCTGATTTTTATATTATGCCAACTTTAATAACTTTATTTAAAGATAAATTGCTTTGGAGATATTTAAAGGTTACTGAACATGCTGTTAAAGATCTGGAAGGGGGCATTACTTTCCTTTTGGGTATAATTTAGATCAGGCTGGCCACTTCCAACCTGGCCTAATTTCAGTCCCAGGGTATCTTCATATAGCTACAGTATTAAAAGTTTAGTTCCTTTTACAATTACCACTCTACAATTACCAAAACTACCACTACCAGAAAGTTTATTTCCATTTAAATTTACCGGTTCCCTCATCCTCCCAAGTATTTTTCTTTTCTTTTCAGCTACTAAACTCATTCTCAGTAGCATTATAGAAAATTATGAAGCTTATAAAAATTACTGTCTTTCTTTTAACTTAGAGACTTGAACTTGAGTCTCTACTCCTAGTCCACCACCTTAAGGGCCAATCTGGGGAAGATACATAGGTAAGCATTTCATAATTTATGTTGAAATGCATATGACTTTAAGGAGCATCATTACATTTTAATGTTTTGTGCTGTTCTAGTTATTTTTTCAAACTGCCTTTTTTTTCTTTTTGAGGAAAGAAAGTTCCTTTAAAAATAGAGTTGAATAAATAGTTTTTTCTGGAAGCAGGAATTGGGTTGTTGTAACTGGTTTCTAGTTCAATGTACTCTTGGACCTATGTTTTCCTAACTTACATGAGTTACAAAAGGAAAAGTAGAAGAAGGAACAATAAGTAATAGGGTTTTCACAAAATACAGTACATAGGAATATGTATTTTTAGTAGGCTAAGATTTTTGCTTAGCAGCAGATTTAGCAAGAGTTTGAACGAAAAATTATTTGATCCTGTAGGTTTTCCTAAATTCCTCAGTAGTTGCTCTATCTCTGACTGAGGAATTCTCTAGTGCTTAGAGGGAAAGCTGTTTGGCGCTAGGTCCATTTAAACCTGCATTTTACAGGGCATTGTGAAGGAAAAGAGTAGATAGCAATGTACAAAGAACAAGAGATGAGTTCAACCTGTATAAAAAATGTAGTACAAAATGTTCTGTTGAAGATTGCAGCCTTTTTGTTCCCTTCTTGTTTGCTCCCCAGTTCTCTGATTCCTCTCCACAATTGCCAGTGAAACTTCTGTGGCCCCTAAGCTTGCTCTGATCTCTGATCTCTAGTCTCTGATCTATTTCTGTACTGTCTCCCTCTTAGTTTGCTGCTGTTTACTCTTCTTGTACTTCTGCAAAGCTTGAAGTTTCCCCTCAAGCAACTAATATTTCTCTTTTGTGCATAGTGATGCCATTTTGACCGACTCTGAGTATCAGATGCAGAAGAATAACCCGAAACCCTGCATGCGGGATAAAGCCCATCTCTTGGCTGTGTGGATGATTAGTTGAATAATACCTGGCAGCCACGTGTTTTATCTTCATTTTTTTTGTACTATATTGTGTATTTTCTGTATTATATGTAAGCCATCTAGAATCACATAAAAGTGAGATGGGTGGCTATATAAATTGAATGAACATAAATAAAAATAAATAAGAGCAGTAACAATGAAAATCATTTGCTTCAGTTTGTATGCATTGCTTTAGTACTGGGATTCTGGCATCCCTTTGAAAAATTAGCAGGGAATTTTGGGATAAGAAAAGGAAAAAAAATCTTAAAACAAATTTATGGAATTTAGGGGATATTGTGCCCTCTATTGTTAGAACCATGGCAGTTACTAAGGCAAATCGGGGTTTTTGTTCTATAGTTGCTTAATGACAACTTTAGGAAATCCTATGACTAGGGGGGAAAGCAAGAATTGGTGTTGGCCAAATGAGGGGTGCCTCCCATAGGGTAGGAGCTACCAGCTTACTACTACAATAGTAGGAATGGCAGATAGGCCGAAGCTGCAAATTAGAACTTTCTGTAGCTCATTGTTTCTCTTTAATGGTTATATGGATTTTTTCTGGTCAGTTGTGGTCAACTAAGTCTTGGTTGTCCTCCAGAAACCCGAAGAATAGGTGACCTGGTATATTGTGCCCTGATAAGGATCAGTTCTCAGTGTGGTCAGATAAACAGTGGAGGGTGCCTTAAAGGGGGAGGGGCTGGGAGGCTTCGTCTCTATGGACCACCTAGGCCTAGGGTCTCTTCCATCCCATGGAGTCACTCCATGCTCCTTACTTGGAACTCTGTCCAATTGATGACCAACAAGCCCATTTAATTCAACCTACCTCATAAAGTTTGTTGAGTGTGGAAAAAAATAGGATGAAGGTATATTGGATATATTTGCCTCCTTGAATTATTTTAAAAATAATAAAGGCGGGATACAAATTAATTCAGCCTCTCACATGTCTATTAATTAAAATAAATTATTAAATTATGGGAAGTTCCTCTAGAAAAGACTCTGTGAAACACTGATCACAGATCTGTGATCAAAGGTCAACTGACCTGATTTGCTCTAAGGCAACTTTCTGTGCTAACTGCAGAGATCCAGATTTATTTCTTGCATATAATTATATTGCTGGATATCTAAACAGTATTATAATACCACTGCTGGTGCTACACCTGCATAGGTTTTCATTTTGTAGTATTTAGAATCATATAATTATTGACATTTTTGAAACCAATAAAAGAAATAATTGAATAGTGAAAAAAATGAGTAAGTCAAATCTAAAAATGAAAGAGTTTGCTTGTAGTCTGCTTGTATAAGGGGGAAATTTAAAAAAAATTGACAGATATACTTCAAGAGTATCTGTAACAACACAAAAGGAAATCAGAGGAGGTTCTGGCAAATGTCCATATTCACATGACCAACGTCTGTCTCTATGTGTTGAAAGATTACAGAGACGTCTGGAGGCATGGCAGATCATTTTGAAATATTCCGCTTTTTCAGGTGGGAAAGGTGAGTGGAAGGAGATACAAAGGAGGGCTTGATACATTATGAAGCCGTCCATGAGCAGGTCACAAATAATATGTTTCCTGAGAGACATCCACTAGTAGAGAATCTCTGTGTCCTGAGGATTCTGTAAAAACAGAGATCTTTAAAACAGAAAGCTTGCAATGTAGCAGCCAAAAGATCAAATTACTCGGAATCCCTTGACTAGTATAGAGTATTCAGTTTGCTTCTGCAGTTTAGCCCTTGGAAAGATGCCAGGTAGACTTCCATAATCGCTAGTGGTTTGCTAATCTCTTAATGCAAAGGCATTGTCGGATGCTTAGTACCTCTGATTTCATCACTTTCAGGGTCTTGTCAACACAGTTCTCCACCAGGAAGCAATCAACTTTCCAAGTACAAATAAAATGTCATCACGGAAGGATAAAAGATACAGGGATCAGACTTCTTTTCAACTCTTGGCTCTATTAGCATTTCAAGCTTTGAAGGAGAGTTCAGAATTCATATTTGTATCGACTTGTTTCTCTGAACCAAAGAAAACCAAATGGAAACCTCCAAAGGTGGCTTTTAAAAGACAGTGCTCAGAAGCGTGGAAAGCAACTTGACGCATCTCCATGTAGTTAACTTTTAGGATAGGGCAGGGGGTCTCTGAACCTGGCAACTTTAAGACTTGTGGACTTCAACTCCCAGAATTCAGGGAGTTGAAGTCCACAGGTCCTAAAATTGCCAAGAATATCTGTCCCATCTGACTTCAGTTTTGGAATCCTTGTTGCTTGCTGCCTTCTTGCAGATGTTTCCATCACCCAGCTAGGTTGTTCACCACCCAACTAGCTGGGTGATGAAACATCTGCAAGAAAACAGCAAGCTCAGAGAGAGCAACAAGGATTCCAAAACTGAACTCGGGTTGAAATGAGGAAACATCTGCAAGACAATGAGCAAGCTCAGAGACAGCAACCAAGGATCCCACAACTCAGCCTTGACCTGCAAATATTCTCTTCCATCGGGGCTCCAATTTTATTCCTTATTCTTTTGATTTAAAAACAAAGAGGACATGAATACAGTGGTGGCCACCAAAGCATCTGAATTGGCTGTGTTTCTGAAAGTTCTTCCAGGTTCTAATAGACAGTCTTTAAGAGGCATCTTTGGCAAATAATAAACGATGTTTGGCAGATCAGGGTTTTGTCTGGAAGGTTGCCAGGTGTTCCAGCAGAAATAGAGGGACATTCTGGGTCTGCAGAGGGATGCAAATCAGAGGTTGGTTTCAGCAGGTTCTGGCCAGTTCCGGAGAACCGGTAGCAGAAATTTTGAGCAGCAGTTTGGAGAACTGGTAGCAGAAATTTTGAGTAGTTCAGAGAACTGGTAATGGAAATTTGGGTAGTTCGGAGAACCGGTAGTGGAAATTTTGAGTAGTTTGGAGAACTGCTGGTGGAAATTTTGAGTAGTTCAGAGAACCAGTAGTGGGAATTTTGAGTAGTTTGGAGAACTGGTAGCAGAAATTTTGAGTAGTTCAGAGAACTGGTAATGGAAATTTTGGTAGTTTGGAGAACCGGTAGTGGAAATTTTGAGTAGTTTGGAGAACCGGTAGTGGAAAGTTTGAGTAGTTCAGAGAACCAGTAGTGGGAATTTTGAGTAGTTTGGAGAACTTGTAGTGGAAATTTTGAATAGTTCAGAGAACCAGTAGTGGAAATTTTGAATAGTTCAGAGAACCAGTAGTGGAAATTTTGAGTAGTTTGGAGAACCGGTAATGGAAATTTTGAGCAATTTGGAGAACTGCTGGTGGAAATTTTGAGTAGTTCAGAGAACCAGTAGTGGAAATTTTGAGTAGTTTGGAGAACCAGTAGTGGAAATTTTGAGTAATTTGGCGAACCGGTAGTGGAAATTTTGAGTAGTTCAGAGAAGCAGTGGTGGAAATTTTGAGTAATTTGGAGAACTGGTAGTGGAAATTTTGAGTAGTTTGGAGAACCGGTAATGGAAATTTTGAGCAATTTGGAGAACTGGTAGCAGAAACTTTGAGTAATTTGGAGAACCAGTAGTGGAAATTTTGAGTAGTTCAGAGAAGCAGTAGTGGAAATTTTGAGTAGTTTGGAGAACTGGTAGTGGGAATTTTGAGTAGTTTGGAGAACCAGTAGCAGAAATTTTGAGTAGTTTGTAGAACTGATAGTGGAAATTTTGAGTAGTTCAGAGAACCAGTAGTGGAAATTTTGAGTAGTTTGGAGAACCAGTAGCAGAAAATTTGATTCATTCAGAGAACCAGTAAATACCAGTAAATACCACCCACCCCATCTATTCTCTGCCTCCTGATTCCTGGCTGATTGGGAGGAAATGGGGATTTTGCAGTAACCTTCCCCTGGATTGAGGAAGGAATGGAAATTTTATGGTATCCTTCCACCGGGAGTGGGGAGGGAATGGAGGTTTGGCAGTATCCTTCCACCAGGAGTGGGGAGGGAATGGAGATTTGGCAGTATCCTTCCACTGGGAGTGGGGAGGGAATGGAGCTTTGGCAGTATCCTTCCACCGGGAGCGGAGAGGGAATGGAGGTTTGGCAGTATCCTTCCACCG
>JANHFP010002909.1:46638-57276 GCA_032468135.1 Calamaria suluensis | reverse complement strand
CTTGATTAGTTTCCACCCATTGCTTCTTGTTCTGCCCTCCGGTGCTTTGGTGAACAGCCTGACTCCCTCTTCTTTGTTTCTAACTCAGTTTAGTTCCTTGCACACTGCTGTTGGTCAGACAGATAGGATGTGACATTTTCCAAAAAGATTTCCCAGAGCAGATCAGAACATTTTGCAGTTTGCAGAAAGCCAGAAATAATAATAGCAACCAAAGGTCAGCTTTATATCACTTAATGAAGGATGTGAGCAACTGATATTGGGAGAACCCCAGGTTGCACAATTTGTATCTATGAAAGTATTTTGTCTGCCATTTTGGCCTTGCCCATTTTCCCAAAGGCCAAACCTGTCTGCAATTAACAGTGTTTTACAAACTTTAAGACATGCTGGCTGGGGAATTCTGGGAGCTGAAGTCCAGCTGTCTTAAAATAGAATAGAATGACAGAGTTGGAAGGGACCTTGGAGGTCTTCTAGTCCAACCCCCTGCTCAGGCAGGAACCCTTAAATCACTTCAGACAAACGGTTATCCAACATCTTCTTTAAAACTTCCAGGGTTGGAGCACCCACAACTCCTGGAGGCGGGTAGTTCCACTGGTTAATTGTTCTAACTGTCACGAAATCGTCAAGGTTGAGAAACACTGGTTTAACACGTGGCCACCCCTTAACGAAATAGTCGATTTGTAAAAAAAAAAATGTTCCCTTCCCCACAACAAGAGTCCCCGAGAGTTTCCCGCCAAAACAAACGGCCAGAATCAACCGCTCTCGCCGTTTTCCCGCCCGCGAAGGAATGCCCTTCAGAGGTTGTAGCTGTCCAACGATGAATGACGTAGCCGCCAGCCCGTCAGAGGCCGTCCTTGTCGCCGTTCCGAGCCCGCCCCCCCCTCCCGGCGCCTGCGCGTTGGCGGCTGTAGGTCTGAGGGGAAAGTAGAATTGGCCTGTTGGTTTTCCCGCCAAGCGCGGTTTGCCTCGTCGATTGTTCTGCGGAGACGGAGCGAGCCCGGCCGGATGCGGCTTCTCAGCTCGGGCCAGGCCGCCAGGGTAGAGGCGATAAAGTGCACCCGTTGGTCGGCCTGAGGGGGGGATAAGCGCCTGAGAGAAGCGCAGAAGAGTCTGGGAAAAGCTCCCCCTCAGAGGCTGAGGAAGTATCGTGATCCCTCAGAATAATGACCTCGAGGCATTTAGCGGGGTTGCTTACCTCAGAAAAAATGCCGCCGATGCTTTCGTGTGGAAAGGGGGCGCTTTCCGAAGAACTGACTTAATCATGTTGGAGCAGGTCTTGGGACCTTCAGTTGGGTCATTTATGTGAGTGGGGGGGATTTTTGTCTCCCCTGTGTTTGTAGGGAGGCTTTTATTATATAAAATTAATCTGATTTCCTGCCTTAACCATTTGTTACTAACTATGTTATCTTACCCTAAAGCCATACCAGTGTTTACATTTATCTTATTCCTAAATAATCCATTCTTGGTTTATTTATATATCAGATGTCTGCCCTGCCTTTATTACATGGTCAAGTAACTCAGGGCAGCAAACATACCTTTTTATTTCTTCTTCCTATTTTCCCCACAACAACAACCCTCCAAGGTGGACTGGGCTGAAAGAAGGATAAGCAGAAAATTCCTATGGAGACTCCCATCATCCAGGCTATGGTTGTCTCAAAGATGCTTTTTTCAAGAGGCAGCTGGACTGCCTTGTTTCTCTTTGAAGACCTTTCCCTTCTCATTCAAGAAGTTTCTTCAGTTCTGACTGGATGGTGGGGAATGGAAGGAATTATACTCCTTTGCAGACAGCTGATCATTTGCATCCTTTTGGAGAACCTTCAACTGAGGGGGAGGGATACACCATCATCTATCTCCAGTCTACCACACAGTCCTTTCACCAGTTCCAAGGTCCTTTCACCAGTTCCAAGGTGGCTCCACACCCATTTCCACTAGTCAGGTAACCTTAAGGCAGGGGTCAGCAAACTGGCTCTGGAGCCACATGTGGCTCTTTCACCCCTCTGCTGTGGCTCCCTGTCACTCAAAATGTGTCACAACTGCCGATGTGTGACATCCGCCAGCACATGATTTATTGAGCTTTCCAACCCCTGGTAGGCCAACTATGGATAAATCAAAGAAAAGAAAAGTTTCAGAAGAAAACAGAATGTTTAATTCAATTACATATGCAAGGTTTGTGGCCGCTCAGAAAATAGTCTGGCTTGGGAAGGATTTTTGTGGCTCCCGGTGTTCTCTGGGAAACAGGTCCAAATGGCTCTTTGAGTGTTTAAGATTGCCGACCCTTGCCTTAAGGATACAGATAAACCTCCAAGTGGCCTTAATGATTATCTCAAAGGATGCAAATAACCAGCTGTCTGCAGGGAGTATAAATCCTTCCATTCCCCACCATCAAGCTGAGGAAGCTTCTTGAATGAGAAGTGAAATGTCTTCAAAAGAAAAATCAGAAAATCCAGTTTCTTCTTTGGGATAGGCACCAAAACACCTAGTTGGCTTTCATGCTTAAGGTGGAACTGGAACTTACTGTCCTGGTGATTGGCCCAAATTCATCCAGCTGATTTTCAATGCTTTCTCAATGACTGTCCACATTGACACCAAGCATTAGCTTGGCAGTCTCAGTCTTTGCTGGCATAGAAAACAAAGGAAGTTGGCTGGAACTTCTGAGTGAAGCTGCTGGACTGTTTTCAGTTTGTCTGCTCCTCCCTTACCATTAATTGCTGATTGAGCTCATAATTACTTCTCCCCATCAATTGCAAATTCTTGTTTTTGCCCTCACACAGAATATTTTTTTACTCCCAACCTAACCAGTCTGGGTGCTTTCCTTTTATAACTGAAGCCCAGTACGGTACAATGCTTTTCAGATTGCCTTAAACCTTCAGAGAAGAAAACCAAGAGAAGGGGGAATGTCTGTAGAGATGCTGAATCACCCAGGTCCCAAAGGTGCCTGCCATTTTGGAGCATGGAAAGAGCAGGTCTTGGGACTTTCAGTTGGGTCACATCCAAAAGGCAACTGGACTTTTTTTTCTTGAAAATGTTTCACTTCTCATCTAAGAAGCTTCTTCACTTCTAACTGACTGCCGGGGGAATGGATTTACATTCTTTGCAGTCATTTGGTCATTAGTACTCTGAGGATCAGTTGTAACCCTGAGAAGTGAAAGGTTTTCAAAGAAAAAAACAAAAGTCCAATTGCCTTTTGGAGAAAAAACGCCTGTGGGACAAGGAAATTGTTTTATTCCATGGTGCAGTGGAAAGGTGTTCTATATTCAAGAAGAAGGTGTTTTACTAGTTACACAACAGATTGCTGGAATACCCTTTCCGTTTAGATTCACAATGTATTATTTTCAAATCATTATCTTAACACAATGGTTCTATTAGGAACTTTAATGAGCAGTTACCCTATGGAGTGGAGGTTAAGATTATTGGCCAGAAGCAGGAAGATCTTGAGTTTGAGACCATCTTTATCTCTTAAAAGTTGCCTGTTGACTTTAGGCTGGTGAATCTCTTTCGGCGCAATGATCTCATACATTTGATAGTCTTTCTGGTCCCTTACAATTCCAATCGTTTTATTTTTATTCATGACAATAAAAACAAAGTCAAAGTAATAGAAACAATAGTAAAAGTTCACGAAGTAGAACAAGAAAGGCACTTAATCCAGAGTATCACAAGCAAATATAATAAAGTAAATACAGGTAGTAAAGATAGGTAGTCTTCAACTTACAAGCACAACTCTTTTCAGATGTTGAAATACTGCCCAAGTAAACACTATTTTCCAAATAAACCACATATTGTAGTGTAGAGAAAAATTTGAGAATATCATTACCATAAAAACATCAAGACCTCAATAAAAAAACAAATTAATTGAAAACAAAAGAAGTTCAATACAGAGACTAAATAAATGCTAAAGAAAAAAAATCAAAGAAACTAAATTAATTGAATTGGGCTGTAATGTATAAATCTGTCATGAGGCTAAACTTGAATGCTGTTGATTAGCAGAGACCTCCGTGTTTTCTTGGCATAATAAAAAAATGGGTTCAGCATTTCTTTTTAATATGTTGAGTTGCTTCATAAATCTAAGTAGTTTTTGTTCAACAAGCAACTTTTATGCTTAGATACTGCCCCATAGCACTTTACAGCCCTTTCTAAGGGGTTGTAAATATTATTAACCAAGATAATATGAGTGCAGAAGAAAATGACTGTTGGGATAAACACACAAACACAATTTTGAAAATTTATTGTAAAATTCAAAGCAAATAGTTTTTTTATAAAAAACAAGTTGTGGCCCAAAAATATTACTGATGAAACTAAAGTGATTGGCTATGTACCATGCAGTTGATGTTGACTATTGACCATAGAAAGGTTTTTCCATTAAAATCTGCTCAATACAATTTTGCACAAGTGAAATTCAGGTGGAGGAAAAGCAAAATCATAATTCAAAGCAAGGCTTTAACTGCACAGTTTACAGGATAAATTATAGAATTTATCCAGATTCAAAAGGCAAAATGATTCAGTGTATGAGTAGGCATGTACATAACCTTAATGTAACTTGGTATTTTCCTGGGCTTGTGTAAAGTATTCCCAATATGAGTACCAGTTTGGTATTGTGGTTAAGGCTCTGGTCCAGAAACCAGGAAACTGAATTCTAGTTCTGCCTGAGGCATGAAAAACCAACTGGGTTACTTTGGGTCAGTCCGTCCCTCACTGCCCAACCCACTTTGCAGAGTTGCTTACTGTAAGGAAGTAGTATTGTGTATATTCACTACCTTAAGTTACTTGTAAAGTACAAAAATAAAAGGATAAAATATTTATGCTACATATGCCCCCATGCACTTTACAAATCACTTTTGCTATTTGCCAAATTCATATTGCTTCTCAGATCCAATAAACTTAATTTGTATCAGAAAAGTAATAACCATGAAATGAAGTGGCCATATGTAATAGTTATAACGGGAATAATTGGCAATTTTATAAAATTTTAAGTTTGCTAAATCTTAACAAATTTGGAGAAATGATAGCAGTGGATATTGGAAAAAGTCAGCCAAGAAATATCTAGGAAGATTGAGATAAAGTAATACAGAATAGGGCTGAAATAAAATTTCCATTAGAAAATATAATACAAACGGTGAAGTAAAGTTTTTAAAAAATAATAAACCCTAATATTGACAGTTTAGGGACCAAATAGGCTGAGCTGAACTGAAAAGTAGTCCTCTATTTACAATGGGTTGCCTAGTAGCCATTCAGATTTATGAAAGATACCCAAAGGTTCTTAACACCCAATGTTGAAGTTAC
Source organism: Calamaria suluensis (assembly GCA_032468135.1). Classification (NCBI taxonomy): domain Eukaryota; kingdom Metazoa; phylum Chordata; class Lepidosauria; order Squamata; family Calamariidae; genus Calamaria; species Calamaria suluensis. The sequence continues at coordinate 52,002 of JANHFP010002909.1, read as the reverse complement.
AACAATCTCAACACAAAACACATGCAGTTATGTGATTGCACTTTGGGTGCTTAACAAGCAGCTTGCATTTACTGTTGTTTGCAGTGCCCCATGTCACACAATCATAATTTTTGACATTTTTTGCAATTTTCCGGTATTTGCAGTTTTCAGTAAAAATGCCCATTGGGTATAATGGGTTTGGTTAATGATTACTACATCTGATTAAACACGGCCTTCGCTTAACTACCACTGCAAAATATGTAAAGGTGTGTCCAGTCACATGGTGACCCACTTAGCGTCCACATTGACTTACAGCGTAAGTCCAGACACAATTGTGGTTGTAAATCTAGGGTTACTTAGAATTTAAGTCTAAAATGGACTGAGCTCTGGAAACAGGACATAGTCAAAAGAAGAATGTCTTTTCTCAGAGAAAGAAAAAGGAAGTTGCGGTTAAAAATGCTTTTGTTTTTTAAACAAGTTATGAACCGCAAAGATCAAACAAAAATATTAAAAGGGAGAGTTCCAAATATCCTGCTTTCAGGCTATTTTTCTCTTGTTTTACTAAACATTTGGTTCTGTATTTATTTTTCTAATGGATTTATCACTATATTTTAAAAAAGATGACACAGCGTATCAGACCTAAATATCATGTTGCAGGATGGGAGAAAAGCCTACAGTACTAGGAAGCTAAGTATTAGAGCAAAAAGCAAGAGACAGCTCTAGCCTGGGGGAATCTGTTTGCCTGGCACGTGGGAAATCTGCTAGATTCTATTTAATCCTGCTTACATTGTTATAATGTAACAATCTTGAGTTGCAGCCTTGACTACAAAGCCAGTTTACAACATTTCTGGCAACGACGACGATAACGGCTTATACACCCACACCTCCTTCCTAACAGTTTCTTGGTTCCGTTGCTGGATATTAGACAAAGCTTTCCAAAATTTTCAGAATGATGCCTGCCCCGTTTTCTTCTGTAGGTGAGAGCCAGCTGTTAAAATAATAATCGTCTTGTAGTGATTCAGACTTGACAATGGAGCTATACGATTAAAGCAAAGGCAGTAAACAGATACAGATAGAATGGCTGTAAAGTGGGTATAAATTGTCCTGGCACCCAAATCTAGGCATCCCTGCCAACTTACAAAAGAATCCTGGAAAATAGGATTTAATTGCTTGAAAACACGGTAAGCCTAGTTGAAAAACAGTTTGAAAGTTTTCTTAACTGAAGTGGGAGGGGGAGTATACAGGTTTTCTTTGCCACAGATTTGAGAAACTAAAAGACCCCTTAGAAATAGGAATAGGACTTGCTTCATCGGCCAAGTTTTAAAAAATGTAACATGAAGTTAGCTGAGCTGAAAATGTAAGGCTTTGAGGGAAGAGGGTAGATTGTAAACAGAAATAGTACAGGTAGTCCTCGACTTACAACCAGAATTGAGTCTAACATTTCTGTTGTTAAACAAGATAGTTTGAGTTTTGCCCCATTTTATGGCTTATCTTTCCATTGTTATTACCATATTTTTCAGTCTATTAGACACTCCCCCCCCAAAAAAAAAGTGGGTGGAAATGTCTGTATATCTTATACAGCGAATGTTGCCTACCCTTCAGCCTCTGCCTCCCCCAGCAATTTACGTCTTTGCAGCAAACAGCCTGGTCAGCTTCAGCACAGCCTGATTTAGCACAAACAGCTGATTGGCGGTTGGACCAACCTCCCAGAATACTGACGATCAGCTGTTCCAGGCTGTAGGGATTGCCCTTGCTACAGCCTCTACACACCCTACTTTTGGCATCCGGACGTCCTGTTTTTGGCCCATTCCAGGTGGCAGGGATAGGTGGCAGCAATCCCCACTGCCTGGAACGGGCCTTAAATGGGGTGTGTGAAGATAAGCGGCAGTGGCGATGGGCGGTGGCCATCATCACAGCCTGGAACAGCTCATATGCAGAATTCCAATAGGCCGATCTAACCGCCAATCTGCTGCTTATGCTAAATCAGATTGCGCTGAAGCTGACCAGGCAGTTTGCTGCAAGGAGGTAAATTACCGGGAGGCAGATTTTTTTCCTTGTTTTCCTTCCCCAAAAGCTAGGTGCGTCTTATAGTTGGAACGTCTTATAATCTGAAAAATACGGTAAGTGAATAAGCGCAGCTGCCAAGTTAGGAACAAGGTTGTTAATTGAATCTGGCTTCCCCATTAACTGCTTATCTTATCAGAAGGTCACAATTAAGTGATCATACATGATCTCGGCACACTTCAACCGTCATAAGTACATGCCAGTTGCCAAACATCTGAATTCTGATCATGTGACCATGGGGATGTTGCAAGTATAAAAAGTGTGATGACACTTTTTTTCAGTGCTTTTGTAACTTCTCAAAGGTCACTAAATGAATTGATGTAAGTTGAGTTCCTGTACATCATCTCCATATCTACCATGGCCAAGGACATATGATGACCACTTGAGGAACATAATTGAAGTGGATTGCTCTAAAAACAGGAGCAAAGCAGACAAGTGATTTGTGTTAAGCCTGGACTAAAAGCAGCTGAGGGGAAACGAGTGCAGGATTGGACCCTTTTCAAAACGGAGACTGGAGTTCTCTCCGTGAAAGGAAGGATCTTTGGCTTAGAGCAGGGGATGCAAACTTGCATCATTATGGCATCACGTGACGTATCGGGACTTTCCCCCCTCTGCTAAACCGGGCGGGGCTGGGGCCAGCACATGATGCATCCGGGCTGCAAGCTTGACTCACTCCCTGGCTTGGAGTGAGCTACCTAGCCAAGACTGTTCAAGGACTCACCTGATCTTTTCTTGAAGTCCCATAATGTCTCTGGTGATATTTCTTGGGTTTGGGTGTCTGCTGAATGTCTGGTGCTTGGGGAAAGCCTTCAGAAGCATTGTCAGGACCAACTGATTCTGGAAAAAGACCTCCCATCATGCGATTAAATTCTTCATTGGTCTGAGAGAAGAGTGAAGTTACATTTCCTTTTGCTTTAAAAAAAAAACTTTCTAGGGATTAAAAATACTGATTTATACTTGTTTTCCCTAAAATAAGACATCCCCTAATAATAAGCCCAACCGGACTTTTGAGCGCATGGCAATAAGCCCAAACGCATATTTCAGGGTACAAAAAATATAAGACTCTCTTATTTTCAGGGAAACACGGTAAAACCTTATTAAGGCCATATCTAGAATACTGTATCCAGTTTTAGTCACCCCACATTACAAAAAAGATACTGAGACTTTGGAAAAAGTGCAGAGGAGCAACTAAGATGACTAAAGGCCTGGAGCCTAAAACTTGAAGAATGGAGGCAGGAACTGGGTATGGCTAGACTAGAGAAAGCAACTAGGGGGTAACTTGATACCAGTCTTCCAGTATTTGAGGGGCTGCCACAAAGAAGCCCGGGTCAAATTATTTCCCAAAGCACCAAAAAGTAAGACAAGAAACTGGATGGAAAGTAATCAAGGAGAGAACTAACCTGGAATTATGGAGAAACTTCCTAACATGACAATTAACCAGTGGAATGTCTTTCCTCCAGAAGTTGTGGGCGCTTCATCACCTGGAGGTCTTTAAAGACACTGGACAGCCACTTGTCTCAAATTGTAGAGGGTCTCCTGCTTGAGTAGGAGGTTTGGACTGGAAGACCTCCAAAGTCACTCCCAGCTCTATTCTGATTGAATTGATTGAGTCGTACTTGTGCCCTGCCATACTTCCAATGATTCCTGGCTCAACTCTTGCAAAAGACATTTGGCAAGCCGAATCCAGGAAATTATAAATATCTCTCTGACCACAAGACGTGGTCCCAGGCACTTTAGGCCTGTTGTAATTGCTTGTTTACATGCCTGCCTCTCTGAGGTCATTACATTTGACTTTACAGATTGGACAGTGAGTGATCAGAATGAGGCTTACTACCTGTTTCAGGCTGATGTGGACCCTTTCCTCTTCTCTAGTTTGAACATTATTGTATCCTGCCTTTTTAATCTCCCCCTCAAATTTGTTTGTGAGAAAGAAAAAGTTTGTCTAGCAGAATAGTGAAAGAGGATTAGAATGCTCAAGATAACGGGATGGGAGTTGAAGGCTGAAATAAACACTGGACACAAGTACATCGCTGTCCAGTTGCATCCCAAAAATTACACCAAGGAATCAGCACTTGGGTCTCCCTGGAAGAACCTGACCTATATCATGTGATTTTTGTGGGGAAAAATAGGAAGGTGGAGAGCTGCAGAAGCAGCTTTGAGCTCCAGATAAATGACATGATTTTAATAAACAAGGAAGGAAAGGAAATTCTATAAAACTTGGAATTCAGATCCCTTTGAGACTCCTGTTTGTTTAAAAAGAAAACAAATCCACTTGAATTATAACTGGATGAGTGTTAAGAAGGAACAGAAAGAGAAGAGCCAGAAAAAGTCTGCAGCCAAACTTACCCCATTCTTGCTGAAATAAAACTGACAGATGTTTTCCTTTCTGGCTGGTGATCCACAAAGTGGGAAGAGCATCAAAGCCAGAGGGTTCAAATCAACTTGCTTGACACACCAGACAAATTAAGAAAACTCTATTCAGCACAAAACAGTCAAAAGAGGCAGGACAAGGAAAGAGTGCAGAGAAGAGCAACAAAAAGGATTAGGGGACGAGGCTAAAACATGAACAGTTGCTGGAATTGGGTAGGTCTAGTTTAATGAAAAGATGGATTAGGGGAGACATGCAAGCAGTGTTCCAGTATTTGAGGGACTGCCCCAAAGAAGAGGGAGTCAAGCTGTTCTCCAAAGCACCTGAAGGCAGGACAAGCAATGGATGGAAACTAATCGAGAGAAACAACCTGGAATTAAGGAGAAACTTTATGACACAACAATTAATCAGTGGAACAACTTGACTCCAGAAGTTGTGAATGTTCCAACATTGGAAGTTTTCAAAAAGATTGTACAACCATTTGTCTGAAAGGGTATAGGATTTCCTGCCTGAGCAGGAGGTTGGACCAGAAGACCTCCAAGCTCCCTTGCAACTCTGCTATTCTCTTAAGGACCCGCAATATTTGTGCTGCTACTTAAATCTTCCAACTCAAGCATTCAAATAGCAATGGATGCATACTAATATGAAATATTAGTACCGTTTTCTAAGCAAGGCCACGTCTGGGATATTGCATCCATTTTAGTCACCACATTACAAAAAAGATGTTGAGACTTTGGAAAAAGTGCAAATAAGAGCAACTAAGATGATTAAATGCCTGGAGACTAAATATATGAGGAAGGGTTGTGGGATTTGGGTATGGCTACTCTAGAGAAAGTATGGCTACTCTGGAAAAGTAGTATGAGTAGTATGGCTATTCTGGAGAAGACTCCTGTGAGTCCCTTGGACTGCAAAGTGATCCAACCAGTCAGTCCTAGAGGAGATCAACCCTGACT
>JANHFP010002907.1:138868-149962 GCA_032468135.1 Calamaria suluensis | reverse complement strand
TTCTTCTTCTTCTTCTCCTCCTCCTCCTTCTCCTTCTCCTCCTCCTCCTCCTCCTCCTTCTACTTCTCCCTCTTTGCAACAAAGTTACAGTCATACAGTCCTAAGTGGAAGGAGATGGGTGATGGGAACGATGAGAAGATTAATAGTAATGGAGACTTAGTAAATAGTTTCACAATGGTGAGGGAATTATTTGTTTAGCAGAGTGTAGATGATAGTGACTGGGTGATTCTATTACCCTGATATTAACTGTTGATGGGTAGGTTCAAATCAGCTTCTATAAGCCTTAAACTGGACTTGGACTAGACAGGTCTTCAAAACGTAAGGCCTAAATTTTGGTAATTTTCAAATATATATCTGCCAGGTAGTTCCTGACGCATGGCCATATGTTTAGCTAACTTTAGCTAGTTCAAAGGTACAGTGATGCTGGAAAAAAAGTGATTTGTGACCAGTCCTTGCACTTATGGCCATCCTAACATCTTTGTGGTCTCATGATTGCAGTTCATGCGCTTCACAACCAAGATGTATTTATGATCATCACACCATCCCAGGATAGCGTGATCATCGTTTTTGACCTTCCCAGCCAGCTTCTGACAAAAAAAAGTGCAGTTATTGTTATCAGATCAATGGGCTTTAGTGTCCTCGAAGGCAGCCAAATTATGTTACACTACCTGTAAAATCAGACACACTCTGACTGTCCACTGACCCCCCAATTGTAACATTTTTTACCTCTTGTGTATTTATTCTTATTTTATTTTTTTTAATGTAAACTCTATCTATCCAGCAGAGGAAAAGCAGCTTACAGCAATCTCAAAGAAATCTAGAATCATTAGAGCAGAACAGCTCCTGGGGTATTTGTGTGTGTTTGTGGAGGTGAGTGGTTGTGTGAGAGAGAAAGAGAGAAGAGTCAATATGGCAATTGTGATTGTATGATAAAAGCCCTGTCCCATTTTTACATGTAAGTAAGAAGACACATAGCAGTAGCTCTTAGACTTATATACCACTTCTCAATGCTTTGCAGCCCTCTCTAAGCAATTTTACAGAGTCAGCATATTGCCCACAACAATTTGGGTCATCATTTTATGAACCTTTATGGAAAGATGAAACGCTGAGTCAACCTTGAGTCTGGTGAGATTTGAACTGCCAAATTGCAGGCATCTGGCAGTCAGCAGAAGTAGCATGCAGTACTTCACTCTAATCACTGTGCCACCAAGGCTCATGAATATGAATATGAAGCTGTCTATGTTACATTAATTAAATATTGATTGATTGATTGATTGATTGATTGATTGTGCAGAATTACATTTATTGACCACCCATCTTACCACAGATATTTCAACTTGGTATCACAAGGTACCATGCTGTTATGTTTTAGGTTATGGCTAATTGTAGAGGTAATACCTAAATATTGTAGACATAGTACTTAATGAACACTCCTTCAACAACTGTTGGAATTTATGACAGTGTTGAATGAGTGGTACTTATGAGTGATCTTTGTTGCAGCTGTGTGGCAGCATCTCTACATTCATATGGTCACCATTCACAATTTTCACTGTCTTGTAAGCAAAGTCAATGGGGAAATCAGGAGGAGGTCACAAATGGTGATTGTATGACATTTGCACTTAACAATGGTATGAGATGTTCCTAACAATGGAAGCTTGAACTGCTGCAATAGCTGTCACTATAAGCTGCATGGTCATGTGGTATCATGTTTTATGACTGTGTCACTTAGCAAAGGAAATTCTGGACCCAGTGACTGGTATTGGGGCAAGGACTGACTATACTGTGTTAGATAGTTGTGATTTGTGAAGATTAAGGTATAGTAATCTGGCCTATGTATTATGGTAAATTATTATGAATCCAATAATAATGGGATGCAAACCCATTATTGGGATGCAAACCTCCAAAATGCTAGAAGATGATAGGAAAGAGGTATACAAAACTCAAAAAGATTTTGTGCCACTTATTTGGTTATTTCAGATTTGGTAACAGATGTGGTTTCAGCAGGTTCTGACCAGTTCTGGAGAACCAGTAGCGGAAACTTTGAGTAGTTTGGAGAACGGGTAGTAAAAATTCTGACTCCCCACCCCCCCTCATCTATTCTCGGCCGTCTAAGTCCCAGATGATCCGGAGGAAATAGGGATTTTGCAGTAATCTTCCCGTGGAGTGGGGAAGGAATGGAGATTTTGTGGTATCCACCAAGCCACACCCACCAAGCCATGCCATGCCCACCAAGCCACACCCACAGAACCGGTAGTAAAAAAAATTGAAACCCACCACTGTTTCATAAGCCTAATTATAACAATGTTTCATCTTGATACAATGCGAGATTGTAGCATGTCAAAATTTAAAAGATTTCCAAAACAAAGTACTTCCATGGATCTTCGGGTATACAGCCTGAGTTGTTTTTCCTCTTCATTTTTAAGTTTAACATCAATGTTTCCCATCGAGTCATATGACTTTTCAAAGTTGAAACTTCTATTCCCTACACTTTGAAAAAGTTTGTGACTCCTTATTATCCCTTCTCCCTGCTAACACTGTTATGGTTTTTCCCCCATAACCAAATTAAAAGGTTAAAAAAAAGCAAAATGCAGGAGAAAACAGTACCAAAGGCATGAAATGTATTATCAGCATTAAAAAGTTAAGCAGCACTTGAAATAGTTCTGATTCTGCTCAATTTTTGTAAAGTTTATTCCAAAGCAGAAGGGAACCTTTTAGTCATAATTAAGTAAAACAGAATTATAGCTGAAGAATGGCCAGAGGCAAAGAATTAATAGGAAAAAAAACCTATTGCAAGATTCAGCAAATGAGGAGCTATAAAATGGATATTATATTTAGAAAAGTTGAAGCTGTTTTGAGTTATAGTAGGTTTCCGAAGGAGAAGAGCACCTCCATTTCGGTTCACCTTAATATAGTCAGAATAGTTGGTAACCTTGACAAAAATGCCCAAGGAAGGAAAAGAAATTAGTTGAGAGTAAAGGTGAAAGAAATTAATGGAAATAATTAAATTAGCCTTGTGCAACCAGATTGTGATAACTTTAAATTTAACCCAATGACCCCCTTTAAAGATAGTTTGCTCTGCAAAGAGCTTTGGATTTTTTCCCAGGGAAAGTGTTGCTTTGAGGCTGTACAACCTCACACACCTTGCACACTGCCACTCAGTGCTTTGGATTTGAAGGAGAAAAGTGCAGCTCCTTAAAACCAATGCATCTTCTCCTGGGATCATGCACGTACATAAGGCTAGAAGTGGCTGCTTTAATGAGCTGTCAACAAAGTCTTCATAAGTGCCCCTAACTACCTCTTCCCATTCGGATCTAAACTACTGAACGCTCCTGGGTTGTAACTTGTGCTACTTTTGAGAAAAGCAGACAGGTGTTTTCTGGTAATTTTGTGAACATCTTTCCATGTTTAAGTTATAGCAATAGCACATAGGCTTATGTACTGCTTCACAATGCTTTATAGCCCCTCTCTAGGCAATTTATAGAGTCAGCATAGTGGCCCCAACAATCTGGGATTCTCATTTTACTGAACTCAAAAGGATGGGAAGGCTGAGTCAACTTTGAACCAGTCAGGATCAAACTGTGAGCTGTGAATTAGCCTGCAATACTGCATTCCAACCACTGTGCCACCGTGGCACTTTATAGCTGGGTATTTAATTACTTTTGGGTTTCTAAGAGTTAGAAGGAGCAGAGAAGTGACATCACTCACCAGTGGCAAAGCTGAAAATGAAAGGAGAGGTTTCAAGCACATCTTTTCCCTTTTGACTTTGCCTCCAAAACTTGAAAAGGTGCTCCTAAAATCTGGGATTTCTCTTGAGGTTTGCATAAATGAGATTTGGTTGCAGATTGCCTACTCTTCATTTAACGTATCATCTCCCCAAGAGGTTTTCACTGTGACAGAAGAAGACAGGAAATTGTTGGGAGGTTGCATGTGATAAGCAGTGGGACTCTGCCTAAATATATATTCCAGCCCAAACTAGAACAGGGTAAAAAGATGATTAAAGCAGAAATAGTTCTGACATGAAATGTGAACGTGTTAGGTAATGACTTCTCTTTCTTTCACTCTTTCTTATTGACCTGAAATGACTGAATAACAACCCACCAGGCTTGAGGGGAAAAAATATAATCAGAATATTTTTTTAAAAAAACTGGATATCAATTCAGTTTTGTTACAAGGTTGGAGATTTGCCTTTTAACCCAGCCGTGAGTTTGCCGAGTGATATTCCTAGGGATTCCTGTTTGGGTTATATCAGTGATGGCGAACCTAAGGTATGTGTGCCACAGGTGGCACGCAGAGCCATATTGGTCGGCACACCTGCACAGCTAAAATATCGCCCATTTGACAACTTCTGGTTCAACTTCCGGTTTGGAAAGAGGCTGGTTTTGGCCTCCAGAAGGATGGAAAGGCCCGTTTTAGCCTCTTCTGACTCCTAGAGAGGCCCTGGAGGCAGTGGAGGCTGAAAAATGGGCCTTCCTGGAACACCCTAATGTGCCAGGACTGACCTTTAGTGACTAAGCCGTTGAGGTGGGCACCCCAGCCCGTGAGACTGGCGTCTGTGGTCAGGATCAGGCAGGCTGGATCCCTGAAGCTCCTGCCCTTGAGAAGGGCCAGAGAAAGCCATCAGCGAAGAGATCGATGAAGGTCTCGAGAGACAGGAACCAGAGTTGACAAGGGGCAGAGGCAAGCACGCTGAAGCAGGAGAAGAAGCCATTGAAGGGAACGACAGTGAAGGCGGGCCCAAGGGACGATCCTGATGCAGGAGACCATTTTCCCTAGGAGACGAGTGAGAAGGAGAAGAGAGACCGACTGAGAGAGCCTTACCTTCCTGACCAAGGCCTGGAGACTGGAAAGACGGTCCTGGGACAGGAACACTTGACAGAGAGTTGTGTCGATGATTGTCCCTAGATGTAGAAGCCTGGTAGAAGGAGAGAGATGACTCTTGGCCTTGTTGACTGAGAAGCCATGAGATTGGAGGATCTGAAGAGTTAGGGCCAGGTCGTTGAGAGCAGAGGCCCAAGATGAGGAGAGCAGAAGGAGATCGTCCAGGTAATTGTCCAGGTCTGCATCCAGGAGATCTTCCTGGATGCGGACAGGAAGGGACCTGATCAGAGCGGCCAGGGCTGCCAAAAGCAGGGGATGCATGGGCGTGTGTGTGTGTGTGCATGCATGGGGGTGAATAGCATTATGGGTGTTGGCACACAGGCACCCTCGCCCGTTCTCCCCCCCCCACTTTTGGCACACAATGGGAAAAAGGTTTGCCATCACTGGGTTATATGGTACAAGTTGCTTTGCAGGTCCATCAGGTGAAGCTTTTTAGATACTGTTTGTTTCTTTGTTATTTTTACAAATGATTCAAGGAGGCAAACCTATCCACCTTCCTCCTCCTGTTTTCCTAGAACAACAACCCTGTGCTTTCAGGCCTAATCCAGGACTAGAACTCCCAGTTTCCTGATTTCTAATCTTAACCACTAGACCAACCTGGTTGACATTGCTTTCTCCTGCCACATTTCAAAAATGTGTCAATTGCAAAAGGCAACTTGACTCAGAAGAGCTTGCATTCTGAGACAATGCCTTTTACACCATCAAACATCCACATCTGCCCATCCCAAGTCCTTAGGAAGGATTTGACAGAGGGATGAAAATGCCAAATCCAGTCTAAACATCTGGCTAACTGTCCAACCAGGAATAGTAACAGTGATGTCAAAGTAACAGATACGCAGACAGGTTCTCTATCACTTCAGCAATAGTTGGATAATGCTATGAAGATGGTCTCAAAAAGGGCAAAAATGTCTTAAATCAAATTCTGAATTTGTGAATTCACCCTGTGAATGTTAGAATAGAGGAGTTCAATAATAAATGGGTAGTTTCATTTCATCATCTCAGAAAATGGACCTACTGCTTTTTTCCTGGTCTAAGGCTGTAATAATAACTGATTGACTCACTCACTAATCCCAGAAAGCATAACCTTTTAGCGTTTTAATTATCTTAATAACTCTATGATGCTAGGAACAGAGAAAATCAGCAGACATATACATCTCTTTGAGATGGTAGACCAAATATAATGATAATTTTCATAAGGAATTGATAAAATTCTACTCCTCTCTTTTACCAGTAATTAAGATGGTGTCAGACCAGGGCATCCTTAGACAAGCCTAGAGGCTACATTAGCCATTCAGAACGAGTTTTAAGTAGAAGAGAAAAATCTGGGTGGAAGAGTCATGATTTCCTGATAGTCATGAGATACCTCCCTCACACCAATTTATCAGAGCCAGAATAACAAGTAGATATCATTTTTTCTTTAAAAAATTGACAGGTAAAAGGAAATAAGTTGGAGTAATGTAAGCTCTAATGAGAAGCAAAGTTTTGAACTGCCTATTAATTATGGAATGATAGCAAAAACCCTAAAGTCAGAAAATATATGAACTATATTAACCCTGACAGTTTTGTAGTGACCTGAACATTTGGATTGGTGAAAAAGTCGGTTTTGAATCTGTATGTTCAAATAGAAGCAACTGGAAGCAATAAAATGGATATGGAAGGTTTTGAAAGATAGCATAGAAGTGACTTACTATCTAGCATTCTTAGTTCTTAGCATGCATTTCATTGCCATGAAAATTATAATTGTTCCAATATATCTAGAACTCACAGTCTCCTAGTTTCTACACCTTCACAACTACACTTAGAAAAACTTCCTAATATAGAAGAAATGGACAGTGACGTAAGTTTAACACTGCACATTAAGCAAATATTGCAAACAGAATAAAGTGCTACATTCATTAAATCTAGGTATTTTATGTAATGCATATAAAACAATTGTGAATCTACAGTCTTTAAACTGTTTTTCTACCTCTTTTGATCATCATAAATTAAAGAAGCAAACCTGAGATGACCGAAATAAATGTCCAGGTTTCTGCCATTTATCATATAAAGCTTTCCTTTTAGACATAAAAATAGATGATTAGTAGTCAGGAGCCATACTTAATAGTTTGGGGATGGGGTCTGGCAGTGGGTGGAGTGATGATTTCAAAGTGTCATGACCCATATTGGATATATGTAAAAAGCTAAGGTTTTTTAAAAATGTTGATTGCCAGTTTTAATAGACATATTACAATTTTCTTCCATTTCTTTACCTCAGAACCAGTGGTGGGTTTCTACTGGTTCACCCCAGTTCAGGTGAACTGGTAGTGGTGGTGGCAGGAAGCTCCATCCACCCACCCAGCCACCATAATGAATGCTCTGCACATGTGCAGAGGTGCCATGTGCACTCCCAATTCCGAACCAGTAATGAAGGTAAGTGGAACCCACTACTGCTCAGAATATCAGGAAACATTGCATCATCAATGCAATTTGAGGACTTTCTGGTAAACGTAGGGGAAAAAAATGACCATTGATTATTTTTAGGGAAACAAGCTGTGACTTGTGGGCTATTGGTGGCCCACCATAAACCTTTTTGTGGTACTCAGAACCTAGCCCATAGTCAATGGAACCAAACGCTTCGTCCTCTTCTTATACTGTTTCTGTTTTGTTCGGGGGAAGGAAAAAAAATGAATGCACCCTTACCTACGGGATCCATTTTAGCTGTTAATGATCCTGCTCCAGGTTTGAAGTGTGGTTTTTAGACATGTCCCACATACTTCAGGAAAAGCATGAAGCCCTATGGATATTTTTGTATGCCATTAGTTCATTAAACAGGTTTTCACTGCTCTAACTGAGAACTCTTTTAATTCCTCTTCTAAGGAAATATGCAAAATATTTGGAGCACTGCTCACAAAAACCCCACAAGTTGTATAAACTACAGTCATGGAGTTCCAAGGTTAAAACCTACCTCATGCAAAATGAGGGTTTGTTTACATTACTATATTTTCTTACTTACTTGACTGGCTAATTGGTTGGCTTTCTTAACCTGGGCGAAATTTAACTGCAGCCTGTTTATTGTGGCATTCTGGCTTGCTGTGGTCCATGAGTCCTTCTGCTATGGTCCACAAGATGCTTTGTGAAGATACTGAACAGGGAGCTGAAATAAATCATTCTCCCTTTCAGCTCTGCGAATCTTTGAGAAGATAATACCTTTGGGTGTGTCTTCTCCCCCACTGTGTCAAGGGGTTAAGTAAACGGAGCCCAAGATCATCAATAGCAATGTTAGCAAGGTCACAGCAGAATGAACAGTCAGAGCTGTTACAACTCTATTTAGTGCATTACTCAAAATTTAGGGCATGGTGAAACCTCTCAACACACAATCACCTTGAAAATCCTTTATTAGCAGAACTGAAGTTAAAGCAATTAAAAGTCTGCTTTTTTTTTGCCTTGGTGATGTTCCAGTTCATTATTCAACTTCACTGTTCTATATTGTTGGTTCACTCGGTACTTGAACTTGTCATAGGAAAGAAAAAAGAGGTAGGAATGAAGAATAAAGTTTATATTTACCTGGAGGTCAAAATCTCAAGGAGACAACACTCAATGAATCTTCTATAAAACATTGGCTTCTGCTGGTATGTTTCTTTACATAAAAAGCTTTGTTTTTATTTATATACGGTAACACTTAAAGTAAATGTGCCTTAGCTTACTTTTATCACTCTGTTATCAAGAGAAGCTAACCCTCCTTTTGATAATAATCATTTCTATCATAATTACTATTTAAAGATAAAAGGAAAGATGTTGCTTGTTATAATACAAGATTAGGTCACTTGTTTTAAAGCATTAACCCATCATTTGGCGCTGATCAAGGAATAAATACGTCAAAAAAAATCTTCTGTTACCGATCTAAGCCTTAAACTCAGATGATAAAAATAAGACATGAGAAGTTACTTTTGAACCAAGAATGTAAAAATAACAATTGCAGGTGTAGAAATGTCAAGTGGAATGATCATTTATTTCTCCATGTTCAGAAGAAGTCACTCATATTAGCTATATGTAAATTGCTGATCATCAAAATATAAGCAGCTCATATTATTTCACCAGTTAATTCAAGTTTAAGGTAGTTTAAGGTAGACTTGATCCAGTGGAGCTTTAAGGTGCTTAAAGCTTCTAGTGATTTAGTTTAAGGTAGACTTAATCCAGTGAAGCTACCATTCTGGTCCAGAATGGGTTAGCAAAAAAGATATTGGTTAAACACTGTCTACAGTGTTTAATGTAATGTACCTCCTCATTCAAAACCACATCTTTACAAAGTGGCTTAGTCATCCTGGCAAGCAATCAACCCAAAAAGAAAGAGGTTCTGCTAAGACGATCCTTTTCCCTCGGTAGTTTTCATTCATTCCTTAGATAGTCTCAGCAGAACGATAGATGTCTTTCAACATTCCATGCTTTTGCTCCCCGAAGGTTAATGACAGTCTACTTGATGGAAAGAAAATTGTTCAAAGTGGTGCAGGAGATTTCTGTCAGTGCCAAGAAACATCCATTAAGATCAATGGGAGCCTCAAGACTAAACCCCACCCATCATCCCTTTGAACATCAACTACCAGCACTTTCTATTCATCTATGTTCAAATGAAGGAGATAGTTAAAATAATACAGCCACACTTAGGCTGCTGTGTGTGTGTTTAAATGACGGAAGTATTTCAGAAAACCCCAGCCAAGCTTTCCTTTTGCCAGGCATGTAGAAAAGCTACTAAGCAGTCTATATAATTCTTCTACAATTATGGCAACTAATTACCTTATTAGAAAACAAATGGTAGATAAATTATAATCCTGGAAAGAATCATTGTTCATCTATTATGCATGAATTACTAACTTCTATTAGGAGCTGGTGTGAAGCTGATAAATTGAGCAGAATAAATAGATATTAATTGTAATGTCACATGAAATGTAGATGCTAATTTTAAAATATTAGTGCATTGGATTAGATTGAAAACCCATATTATTTTGACAACATGGGTGCAAAATTTCTTAGGCTAATTTACTGGCAGGGATCCTGTCGTATTTTAAAACTTCATGAGAATTATGGGTATAACTCCTATAGATAAAGGTTGGCCACTCAGCCTATTTTAGTCTATAGGGACTTTTGTTGGTCCTTAATGGATTTGGTGAACACATTATAACAAATCATTTATCTATGATATCTAAGCAGAATATTTTGCAAATTTATGGATGCATTTCTCCAAGGACTATAATAGAGGATTGAATTGAGTTTTGTTCAGGTCCCCAAATAAAGCTATAAAGTCATAGCTGAGCAAGGCCAGTAAGTATTTGTAGATTTTTCCTAAGTCTTCCATTTCCTTTTATTTGAGATAAAAGGTTTCCTCAATATAAGAAAGGCCTTTGCTTTGTGAACATGGCAGCCTTTGCTTTGGCCCATGTCACCTCTCCCATGTCCCATTCATCTGGAACACAGGGCTTAGCAGGGACAAACATCAGCAATGCATACCCAGATGCTTCCTTTTTGAGGGGTCCTTGGTGATCTCTGAGCTTGGTAGTTTTCTTGTAGACATTTCATTACTGTGATGATCCTGTTGGACCCCATTTCAGGGGAGGAGGAGGATGTGTTGGAACTGGGAGAATTCAAGGGGAATGGCACAGCTCCCCCGGAGTGCCCAGAGAATCCAGGGCCCAGGGATAATGCAGTCCCAGGTCAGTCTGGCATTGGGATGGGTGGCCAACTGGGTGAAGAGCTGCCTACTGGAGAGGATCAGCTGAAGAGGTCCAGTGACGATGACAGGCTGCAGATAACCTCTGATGAAGAACAGCTGATCCATGGCTGTGAAGAACAGAATGGAGGGATGCACAAAGGAGGTTGGTGAAATTGTTCCTGAAAAAGCAACCCTTCCCCTCTGACAAGTACCTGGGATGGAGTGATTTATCTGGATGCTGGGGGAAGGTGTGTTTGTTGGGAACATCTGTTTGCTTTCATATGTACCTTCCCAGATTTTGTAAATACTGCCTTATTAATCTTAGTTCATGTTTCTTGGCTCTGAACTTCTGACTGTTTGTGGACTTGGGACTTAGCTCTCTGATTCTGGACTCTTGAATCATGCTTTGGATTTTGGAACCCTGGAGTTGTGTTGCAGATTTATTTATTTATTTATTTTATTTTATTAAATTTATATACCGCCCCTCTCCTTGCGGACCCGGGGCGGTGTACAGCCATAATCACAAACATAAA
>JANHFP010002907.1:27855-38647 GCA_032468135.1 Calamaria suluensis | reverse complement strand
GACTGTAGCTGCTTAAGTATTTATACAATTTATCTCCTGCTTTTTGATTAAATGATCTGTGGTACAATGTAGATATTCCCCCCTTTCCCCCCCCCCCAGATCTCTCTGACTAAATATCAGAGATTGGGCCATCAAGCGAAGAGGTGGAGTTTGCCTTGTAGCTCAAAAGCTGTGGTGCTTTCCAAACTGATCGAGGTCAGGGGTGTCAAACCGAAGGTCTGGGGCCCAAATCTGACCCCGTGGGGTGCTTAGATCTGTCCTGTGGGCCCACCCTAAAAACAGCAAAGGACCGGCCTGCAACGCCACTGCAGTTAAAACAGAGCTCTGGAAGTCTGCACGTGTCCCATTCTGCCCCACCCCACCCAAGCTCCGTATTCACTGGCAGAGGGATGCAGGAGGCTGTTGCAGCCGAAAATGGAGTTTGGGAATCTGTTTTTGCTGGCAGAGTGCTCGGGCCGTCCCACAGGTGCGCCCAACACAAGTGACACTGAGCTGGCCACGCCCACCCTGGCCACACCCATCCCACTCCCTACCTCCGGGTCAAACACAGTATTGATATTCACTTACCTTCACTACCAGTTTCGAAATGTGAGTGCACGCACTACCTTTGCATGTGCACAGAGGGTCCACGATAGCATCCAGGCATGTGGGCAGAGCCTCCCGCCACCGCTACCAGTTCACCAGAACCAGGTAGAACCTGTAGAATCCTGTTAGTGTTGCATTCAGTGGCTTGTTGGTTTGTTTCTTTAAGTGTTTGGAGCAAGAAGACTGTAACCAGTGATTATCATAATTGCATGGTAACAGGAGTGTATATAAGGAAATGGAAAGCCAGTTGAACTTCCCTTGCAGACATTTCCTTGCAGACACTCTTGCCTTGCTTGCTACTATATTGCTGAGTATTACTGTTTATGTCTGTCATGTAATATTGCTAACTAATGTTCATTGTTATTACATTGGGTAATCTATATCTGAGATATATTACTGATATATTACTGATCAAGAACTTGAAGTAGAATGTATAGTTAACCATAGTTTATTGTACATATATCTTATAAATATATACATTATATCTTGTATCCCTGTGTTATTCCTGATTATGTGCTGCTATCTTACACTCTGACTTCCCTGCACACAATTCCCTTAACTGGGAATTGTTTGCTAGAACTCAACATTGTAGCCTCAGAAAGCCGACACCAGCATAGCTGGTTGGAGAATTCTGGGAGTTGAAGTCCACAAGTCTTAAAGCTGCCAGGTTTGAAGGCCTCTGCTCTAAAGGAATTAGAAATCCCCATAGAGTACAGCGACCCATGAATGAATATGAGCGGGTCTCGGGGCCGTTTTTGCATTGCTGAGTTGAATCAGCTGAATTGCTCTATCAATCCCTGCATCAGGAGAAAACCGTATCAGCCTCAAGTTGGCTCAAGTTGTCCCTATTGGTGATTTTGCCCTCCTTCTGATCCTGGTCACCTGCTTCTCTCTAACACAGTTAAAAAGCCTAACAGACCTGGAGGCAGCATTTTTAGGGTGTCAGAATAAAGATTATACTTCAGCACCATTGCAGTTATTGATGATGCTCCATTGACTGGAAGCTTTTAAGAAGACTTTACAGAGTTACAAATGTCAGTAACAAATGTCAGTGCAACCAACCTCCTATTATTACTATCAAAAGAAAAAGAAAAAAAGAGGTAATCCCACTATGTTATTTCACATCTTACCTGAAATTTCGTATTTAGTTCTCAAGAAGTAAAGACCCCCAAAAAAGAGACTTTATGTGCCTTTTTTAATAAAACACATCTTTTAAACAACTTTGTTTAGGAAGGGTAATGAATCTCAGTTGCACTGAAATCTTAGGGCGATGCAATTAGCAGTAATAGAACGTGAAATTTTACTGAAGCATGGTGTTGATTGATTTTTTTCCCCTGTTCATGTACAATTGCCATTCTTATACGATGTAGAGCTTTATTGCATTACGAATACACAAGATCTAGATAATTCTGAAGAAGTCCTCCAACCCCAAATCTGGTGAATTTGACTTCTGGCATCTTGATTACAGGTGGTCCTCAACGTACGACCCCAATTGAGCCCAAAATTTATGTTGCTAAGGGAGACATTTGCTAAGTAAATTTTGCCACATTTTGCAAACTTTCTTGCCAAAGTTGTTGAGTGAACTGCTGCAATTGTTAAGTTAGTTGTTAAGTGAATCTGGCTTCCCCATTGATTTTACTTGTCAGAAAGTTGCAAAGGTGATCACATGATCCCAATGTCAGCATTCCAAGTAATGCACCCATAAAAAAAAAGAATTCTGAGGCAGGTAGATTCGTCAAAGGACAATTTATTAGATACATCACATTGGCGCAACTGGTGAAAACCAACTCAGAAGGTTCCTGCAGTTTTCACCTAATTAAAAAGTGAAAGTTCCCCCTTCCCCCAAGTCATCAGTCACATTGTCCAGTAGAGGTGCTGGCCGGTTGCTTGGTTACTCCACTCCCAGCACCTGTTGGAATGTCTGTGGTTCCCATAAGGAAAACCTTTTGTTTTGACTACAAACCCCAGGTACCTATTTTCCCCCCTCCCTGTCTCTTCTTCTGCCTTGTGGCAACCCTGAAGCTTCAAAGATGACCTTGACCAGGTTCTCTTCATGGTTGACACCTGGGACACTGCAAACGGCATAAATATGGGTCAGTTGCCGAACACCTGAATTTCAATCACATGACCATGGGGGTCCTGCAAGGATTGTAAATGTGAAAAACGCTCGTAAGTCACTTTTTTCAGTGCTGCTGTAACTTTCAGTGGTCACTAAACAAATGATTGTAAAGTGTGGTAGGTTACTACCGGTTCACCCCGGTTTGGGTGAACTGGTAGCAATGGCGGGAGGCTCCGCCCACCTGGCCGGATGTCATCAAATCCGATCTGCACATGTGCCTTGGTCTAGATTAACTATTGGCCCATGTAGCTCAGAGTAATTTACTAAAGATTGTTCTACTTTTTCTGGAAGAGTGCAGTACCCCACCCAGTTCATCAACGTTCTCAACCTTGGCAACTTTAAGATGTGTCGACTTCAACTCCTGGAATTCCCGCAGCCAGCATTGCTCACTGGAAAATCCTGGGAGCTGAAGTCTATATTATCTTCAAAGTTGCAAGCTTGAGAAACTCTGACCTAGCCCCTTAGTCGCATGTAGGAAGCCTCTTGCCAGGGGATTTTGTGCTAGGGAATTTTTCAAATCGAAGTTTCACAACATGTGCGAACACAGGGATAAGATTGCTACAAAGACTGCTAAAATGCAAAAGAGAAATAAATATTGCAAAAGGGCGCACTGCTTGAAAGATAGCAAACTCTGGTGTATTCCATTTTGCTTTGGACATGCATTGCAGAGCCCTTAATTGGTTTCCCTTATTATTTTAGGAAAAAAATTTGGGGATGCATAAATTGAGATGATTGTCTGCTCAGAGGATTAGGTTTAAATTAACTTAACTTTCCATTCCCATCTCTCACATCAGTGAGTAGCAATGTACCAAATGAATGTTTGCTTTCTTTCTCTTTGGTGAAAGATGAAAGTCTAATCGTCCTGAATGTAGCCATTTCAGCTTGTCGGTTTGCAGCAGACTATTAGCATTTAAGCGGTGCATGAATTATTTAATGTTTATGAAAGGATAACTAGGTATAGTTAAATTCATCAATAAATTATTTTGAAATATTTTTGCCAACTACATTAGTGATGAATTGTTAACAAGCAGATATGGGCAAAAACAGAGTATGACAACCTAAAAGCAGATATGACAACCTAACAACAATTCAAAGAAAGCAGAAGTCGGTTAGCTCCAGTTAACTCCGTAGGCAATAAAGGTGGATGAAATGATGAACGGACCAAACGAGAGAAACCTTAAGGATGAAATATCAGCAGGTAGAGGGCCCTTTCTTTAAAAAAAGATCTAATCTGGGATTGTGTAGATTTTCTGTACATTTTACTTCACACCGTAAGTCTCCAAGGAATATTCCTCCAAGGAATTCAAATTCTTCATAGATCATCCACAAAACGTCTTACTGATGGTGAAAATGACTTCCAGGTAGCAACATTCAAATAAAAAGGCCAGGAATACACATTGACAGTGATCATCAGCCTTATTAGCAATAGCACTTACACCGTTTTACAGGGCTTCATAGCAGTGATGAAATCCAAATCTTTTTACTACTGGATCTGTGGCCACGGCTTGGTGAGTGTGGTGTGGCTTGGTGGGCTTGGCAGAGGAAGGATACTGCAAAATCCCCATTCCTTCCCCACTCCTAGGGGAAAAATATTACAAAATCCCCATTCCCTTCCCGCCCTGGGGCCAGCCAGAGGTGATACTTTCCAGTTCTCTGAATTTCTCATAATTTCTGCTGCCAGTTGTCCGAACTACTCATAATTTCCGCTGCTGGTTCTCTGAACGGCTCAAAATTTCCGCTACCAGTTCTCCAGAACCTGTCAGTACCTGCTGGATTTCACCCCTACTTTATAGCCCTCTCTAAGCGGTTTTACAGAGTCAGCCTATTGACCCAACAGTCTTGGGTTTTCATTTTACCCACATCGGAAGGATGGAAGGCTGAGTCAACCTTGAGCCTGGTGAGATTTGAACTGCCAAATTGCAGGCAGCCGGCAGTCAGCAGAAGTAGCCTGCAGTACTGCACTCTAACCACTGCACCACCGCGGCTCAACTTATTTCATCATCACTCTCATGTAGCATTATCCAAACTTCAGTGTTATTTGGAGGGATTAACTAAGATATTCAAAACTGTAAAAAGTAATAAATTCCATTCATTAGCTAGCCCAAGAAGGATATAATTTAAAACAAACCCCCACAGACAGCCCTATAAAAATCACACTTCTACCATGCAGGATTTAAAATCTAAAGCTAAATGTGCAAAGTCTTTCAGCCAAACTTTAGGCGTGATGTGGGAAGATAGAAAGGGGAGCTGAAGAAGTTGCTTTAAGTAAATGCAAATGCATCCTCTTAGCTATGAATGTTTTGTATGTCTCAAGGAAAGCAGACCACTTCCAGTTCTGTAGTAATTTAGATGTTCCTTCTTGGGTGAAAGACTCCAATTTTTTCCTCCACTTGTTCTCTATTGTATTGCGAATGAAATGTGAACGTCCAGACGCAGGAAAGGACACTCTGCAAATTTTCGTCTTGAGCAATTTGGCATTATGGGAAAAGTGGGAAATGGATGGTTGATCTGGCTCCTGTTTCCATTTACAGTGTAACACATCCCCATGGCACAAAAAAACCTCAAGTCTTCTTATCCTATTCCTCAGGGTGTGCTGGAGCATTATTTCTCCAATTAGATCTGGATTCCCTTCTGGTATCCCTCCCCACTCCTGCTTTTGCCTCCATGTACAGCACATGGCTAGAAAGTATGGGAGTAGGTTAATTGATTGACTGATTATGTGCCATCAATTTGACCATAAAAATAGATTTCCTCTGTGACAATGTCTCCCTAAACTGCTCTTTCGGGTGTCTTTTGGCAGTGCACCAATCCCCACTGTTTATCCACCTGACTGCTGGTTGTCGTCTTCTTGTTTCTTCTACTTTTCCCAGCATTAAAGAGTTCTCCAGAGAACTGAGTCTTTGCATAATTCTTTTTCAACACCAAAGCTCAAAAGCATCTATATTATAAATGATCTTATAGATGAGAGATGAGGGAGGGAGGGAGGGAGGGAGAGAGAAAGAGAGAGAGAGGACAGATGGAGTAGATGGATGGATGGATGGATGGATGGATGGATGGATGGATGGATGGATGGATGGATGATAGGTAGATAGGTAGGTAGGTAGGTAGGTAGGTAGGTAAGTGGGTGGGTGGGTGAATACTCTAAATGATAGATACAAAGATATAGATGATATAATATATATAGATAAAATATAGATATAGATAAACACACAAACACACATAATACACAGAGAGATGTAGATTAACAATAGCAAGTTTTAGATGGTACTGTTAATCTGGGTTTATTGCTTTTCAAAGATTGTGCAACAGAGTTGTTTATTCAGCTACACAAATCTGTTCCTTGTGTCTTTTAACAAGGAGGACATTGTAAAGCAGACGTCAACAGTTCTGTCCCTCTTTGGAGCCATTTCCCACTAATTACAAATCAGAGAAAAGGCTGTGTTCATAAACAGTTTAGCCTCAGACTGTTTTTCCAACCACACTTTCCAAAAAAAATTAACTCAGTTGTAGCCCTGTGTGAATAATAGTTTTGCCAAATTGTTCAGGAAAGACTTATTGTGAATAATTGTTTTCTTACTGTGCAGAACATTGATGCAAATTTTATGTAACAGAAGAACTCCCTGAGAAATGATGGGTTTGGAAATGCTGTGTAATTTTATTTTCTAAGGCTTATGCCCATAATGATCATGACAGCTCGAACAACTACAGGGAATAAATAAAAAGGATAAACAGCAGCTGAAAAGAGGGAGGGGGAAAACAAAAAGGGGAAAAAAATCTAGTTTGCTATGTGGGGTTTTCTTTTTATTAATCCTTTGGAGAAAAATAAGTTATGTTTCATCTTTTTAAAAAAAGAATTAATAAGAATAAAAAACAAAGGGTGAATCATTTTTGACTGTCTTCCAGCATTTTTTCAGACACAATGACGTTCCAACATGAGGAGTTTAACTCTGAGGGCGAAGGTTCATTCTCCGAGCTTGTGGCTTGGTTTCTGAACATTTCATTACCAGGTTATGTAACATCTTCAGCAGAGTTTAGAGGATGTTGTTATTCTTCTGTTTATAAGGGCTTCAGGTGTGGGTGTGTCAAGTGAGGGTCCTGTGATGGGTCAGCTGCGAGTCATCAGTGAATCTTTTGATGGGTCTTGTGATAAGGAAGTTACATCTGGTCAGGGTCATTGGGAGGTGAACTGCTGGGGTTGGGAGTTGCATGGGTTGGTTGAGGGTTGTTGTTGTTTCTGGTTGGCTGTGCAGTTGATTTGGATGCTGAGGGGTTTGTAGTTCGTAGTCAATTAAACATCATATCAATTAAAAACCAGGATCCAAGAACATCAGCTGGCAGTCGTACACTATTATCCCAAATCTTTAATCTCTACCTACACCAACACCAAACAGCCTCAGTTCGATTGGAGGAACACAAAAATTGTTGGGCACTCTACCACCTGACATGCTCATGAGTTCATCAAAGCCTGGCATTCCACAATCAATGCCATCAACAGACATTCCCTAACTCCACTGAAGATGTTATCTAGCCTGCTAATGAAACATTTGTAAACCAACCCACAAGCTCAGAGAATGAACCTTCATTCTCATCCTTTACCTGAGCTACAGATATTCACCACTACTCTATCTCTTACCAACCGGTCATAGCCCTGGATTTTGAAGTCTGCTGTGATTGGGGCCCCAGGTGGGTGCCAATGGATTAAAACTTTCATGCAACAACCAATCAGGGACAAAGTATCCAAATGTCTTCACAAAGTTGCCTAAACGTCTTTAGACACAGAGTCCTATGGAAGATTTGTATGCTTCTCTGGATTATTCCATCAGGAAAAGTGACTCACATGCAGAGCTGTTCAAATTACATCTCAGTAAAGTGTAGTCATGCAGCCATACTTCACTGAAGGTCAGAGTCAATGTGATTTTTCTAACTACTAGGTGTTGGAGTTCTTCGCATCTGGTGACCAATGGGCTACAGGACAATTAGGGCCAGCAGCTAAAGGACTACTGGAAGAAAAAGTGTTCGCCTATCACCAACATGCAAAGATGAAGAGAAATAATGACATGTTAAGCCCAACAAATAGAGAATATCTAGAAGAAAAACACCAGTTCTGGAAAGAACGACATGTAGTTGATTTATAATACAAAGTAAAATATTCACAGAAGGAGAGTTGGAAGAACTGCAAGAATCTACTGAAGCAAAGAAAATGAATTCTTGCTAGAAGTAGTTCAGACTGTAGAAGTGAACCAGGGAGGGTTAGCAGTAGAGGAAAGCATCATGGGTACTAAATCAAGCACCAACAGCATTGATGAAACTGCCATCAGTAAATTGCAAAAGTTTGAAAAAAAACCCATTACATCCTGCTATGATACCTTTAATACCATCAAACAAGAATATCGTCTATCTCAGGTCTTGGGGAAGATTCAGTAGGTGGATAAGCATGCCAAATCCAGTCTAAACATCAAGCTGACTGTGCAACCAACCACAATAACAATAACAATGTCTCCTGACTGTTATGGCTTTGAGACACTTGACAGTGAAAACACAACTGCTTTGCAGAGTTCAGTCACCATAAGTTATCATTTAAAACCAATTTATCAAAAATAAAGTAAAGGTTGATTTTTTAAAAAAGATTACATAGCTGTATGCAAACACCAACCAAAGGTAGAATAAAAATGTAGAATTGTTCCAAATCACCATGATGAATGAAAGAATTTCCATAAAAGAATGTACAGAACAATATAAACAAATCCTCTTGAAAGCTTTGCAAAGCTCTGGTCTGAAGGTCAATAGTTCACCTTAGTTCACCTTGAAGTGACAGCTACAAATGTTGTACACCGTTGTTCATATGCATATAAGTATGAAAGGGATGTGTGATATGTGTATTTGTGTCAGTGTAAATATATCTGAAAGAAATGATAAGATCAAAATGTACAATTTCATATACACCTTAACAACAACTGAGGTTTCTGTGAATGATCTCAAACACACACACACACACACACATGCACACACACAAAGAATCTCAAGAATCATGATGAATACTTCAGTGAAGATGAAGCTTTATATGAAAACAAAGTCTCTTGTCAGGAATATTTAAGAAAAAAAATTGAAAATAAAATCCCGAATATAATAATGCCTTTATATAAATCTGTCAAAGAAGGCTTTCATCTTGAAAAAGCTAAGTGGGCTCAGACCTAATGAGTACTAGATAGTACTAGGTAGAAGACGGTATGAAATACGAGGGATATAGAGCACAGAGATGGAAAGGGTCTCAGAGGTCTTGTAGTACAACATTTTGCTCAAGGCAGGAGAGTCCTTCTTCTTGTGCTTGTATGTGAACAGAGTACTGTTCTGTCTACCATTTGCAAAGGACTCTTAATGTGCTTCCAGGAAACCAATATGGCTCTTGGCTTGAATATGGATTTCAGCCCAATTTCTTATGGGCATCTCAAGAACTATAGGAGAAGCCACAGTTTGTTAGCAATTGTACTTCTAGGAGTTTTATCTTTTAACTCGTCGCAATAAGCATAGGCACAAAGCTCTGAATTTCCTCTCTGTGGGAAAAAGTAAAACCACGATATTCATTCTGTCATAAATATCCAAAGTGCTTTTTGAGGTAATCAAACAGGCACAGAAGTAGAACGACAGTGGGAAAAAAAATAAACAAATATCTGACCAAAACTGCAATTTGTGGTCTGTTTGTATAGGATTACAGATTGATTTCATAATTCTGAGCACTCTGTTGTTAGAGGTGTGCGTGTGTATGTGAATATACCAATAGAGATTCAGGTTCAGATATGGGACAATCTATTTTCTTTTAGCCTGTAAAGAACACAAGCAAAAGTCAGCAAACACAGTTTGAATATTATGATACTACAAGTCAAGAAGTGAAAGTCAGATGCTGTTCCTGTACCTAATGTGCTTTCCTTTACAATCTGACTCCCTTACCTGTAGTTAGCCTAATTAAACTAAATAGGGGGACTGTTCTTAATTGGCTCCCTGCTCTATTTAGTAATGCAGATTACACAATTTAAGAAATCTCTCTCTCTTAGAATCAAAGGAGACAGTTCAGTACATTCTTTTTTCTTCAACTGTTTTTTTGCGAGTTTGAAGATCCTAAAAGGAATGTGCTACATTGGCAGCCCTGGAGACCCCGATTCCCTGAAAATGTGTATCCAGAGAAAAAGACTCAGCAGGAGAAACAAACTTGTACTATAACAGGCTTTCTATCCCCATTCTAACAGGTAGACTCTGATTTGAAGCAATCCCACTCTTTCTTAACCTCTTCAGAAACATAATATTTAGAGCAGGGATCTCAAACCCAAGGCTCTTGGGCCAGATTTGGCCTATGGGGTACTTAGATCTGGTCCACAGGACTGCCCTGGAAACAGCAGACCAGCCACAATGACTCTGCCAGTGAAAACAGGCTCCTGAGCTTTGTTTTCAGACGCAATGGCCTCCCGCAATCCTTTGCCAGCAAAAACGGAGGTCAAGAGGGATGTGTGGGGCTCTGTTTTTGCTGGCATAGGGTTGTAGCAGGACATGGCAGGAGAAAACAGAGCTCAGGAGCCCGTTTTTCCTGGCAGGGTGCTGAGGCCACTACAGGTGTTCCCAACATGAGTGACATTTATCTGGCCACGCCCATGCCAGCCATGCCCCCCATCCCCCTCAAAGTCAAACACAACCCTAAATGAAATCATGTTTGACAGCCCTGGTTTAGACCATTTGAGCTAATAAATTCCAGCTAGAAACCTACATGAAATAAACGGGAACTAAATGATAGTAAGATTGCAGCCAGAACTGATATGTCCCAAGAATAATTTTGTGACTTTGCTTACAGATATAAAGAAGCATAATTTTTAAGGCTGTGGGAGGGTGAATCGATTCGAAAGAGGTTTTCTCAGATTAGAATTTGAACCAAACCTTTCAGGTGTAGAACTAAAACCATTGAGTTTGAATTGCATTGGAGAGATTCAAAGTCCCTTTAAAATCTGAGATCTCATCAAATCTGAGATGTTGTGAGGGGACCACAAGCCAAGCACCGCTGAGGGAAAACATCTTGGGGCCCATCTACAAGAACATCCAGCCGGA
>JANHFP010002907.1:9026-27755 GCA_032468135.1 Calamaria suluensis | reverse complement strand
GGACTTCAACTCCCAGAATTCTCCAGCCAGCATAGCTGGGAGTTGAAGTCCACAAGTCTTAAAGCTGCCAAGTTTAAAGCCCTCTGCTCTATAGAATGTCAGTCAGTGGCAATTTTCAATGGTAAATTAGGACAATTACTACCCGATTGCAAAAATTGCTGCTATACAACAGCAAAAGAATAGAGAAACCTCCAACTTTTCCCTTTCATCCAGATATTTGCAGCTCTAATGTGGTAGAAAAGTTACTTTATTAAATTTCTTTGCTGCCATCTAGTAACCAACCTTCTTTGTTTTTTTGCTGTCTACATCCGATAGGCCTGGTGTAATTTTATGAGTGAGCTGATTATATTCCAAGCTGAAAACAAAACATGCTTTCCATTTGGTACACACATCTAAAATCTTTTCACTTTGACGGGTTCAGTGCATCCACATTTAACATTTATGCCTTTCCTGTCCTTTGCTCATGTCAGCTTGACTCTAAGCTTAAGAATATCCTTTCTGGACTGAGACACTTTTAATGACACCTTGCAAGAATTTTGATTTAGACTGTAACCTCCCATTGGTAAATCCTGCTGCTGCTGTGCCTTTCTCTTGTTTTTGTTTTTCAATGTTATAATTTGCCTTTATTATTTTTGCAAATAACTCAAAGTGGCAGACCTGTTCAACCCAGTTTCCCTCTTCCTATTTTCCCCACAACAACCTTTTGAGGCGGGCTGGGCTGAGAGTGATTGGTCCAAAGTCATTCAGCTGGCTTTCATAGCTAAAACAAGATTTGAACTCCCAATTTCTAGCCTGGTGCCTTAACCACTAGACACCAGGGTGGAATTTGGTGGGATTCAAAAAAAATATTTTTAAAAAATAATCTATATTAGTTTTACAGAAAAAAAGGGGGAAAAACAAGAAAATGAAAAACAAATAAGACTAACAAATAACACTACTAACAATACAGATACAAAAACACAAAAGATAAGAAATAGTATGACTCATACTCTAATAGTAATATCATCTATAATTAATGTTGTTTTAGCTTTAAGAAAAAAGCTCTAATCAAATTATTTCAACGATAGCATCAGTAGTGTAGTCTTCACCAAATTTTTCGTTACAATTAGACTAATTCAAAAAAATTTACTACCGGTTCTGTGGCCGTGGCTTGGTGGGCATGGCAGGGGAAGGTTACTGTAAAAATCTCCATTCCCACCTCACTCCAGGGAAAGGTTACTGCAAAATCCCATTTTCCTCCCAATCAGCTGGGACTTGGCATGCAGAGAATAGATGGGGCCGGGGCCAGTCAGAGGTGGTATTTACTGGTTCTCTGAACTACTCAAATTTTTTCTCCAGAACTGGTCAGAACCTGCTGAAACCCACCTCTGCACTTGACTTTTTCTGTATAGGGGACAGCAATGACCAATCGCTTTCCTTATTGGCACATAATCTTCCTAACCGCCCTCACTTACCATCCTCGCACATAGTATGTGTGTGTATGTGTTAAGTTAAATATTTTTAGTTTGCAAGATTAAAGCATCAAACTGCAGATATAAACACAATTTCTGGCCTTCTTTCAAGCAGCACTTTGGGCTTCCTTTCATCAGCACTAAGTAACGTAGCAGTTAAAATCTTTGGTTAGTGTATAGAAAGAAGGTTGTTGGCCCAGCACAGATGTTTTTTAAAAATACAATTCCTCAGAAATAGGTAGTTTCTCACATCATCACACATACACTTAAACAAAAATAAGGCTAGAGTTCATTGTTTTACTATTTTTTATTCACTCACCAGAAATAGCAGGTTTATTTCCAACTCTCAAATAGCCCAACAAAATGTATGGCCTAACTGAAAGCTGGGGTGAAACCTTCTTACCTCAGATGACTGAAATAATAATAATGAAATAGTAAAATTCTGGATTCATTTTTTTAGTAAGGGGGAAAGCTAAATACTGTAAAAAAAAAACCTGTAATAAAAGACTCTCAGTTACACACCCCAATTCTTTTAATTAACTTTAATTTCTGTATTCTGCTTGTGACCAAATAAAGATTTGACTGATTGTAATTTTAAAAAAATGAAAAAAGACATTTCTCTGGGTTTCAAACCAATAACCTTTTCTATTCTGTGATAGCTTTATAACCACTCTGACATTTTAGCAGTGCTGAGGTTAGGGGAGAGACAGTAGCAATTAGAATGCATAATAAGGATCAGATCAGTTTTATCTTTTTCTAAAAAAATAGGGAGTGAAGTGCTGAAATTAGCTTGCAGAAGCTAAAACACTTTAGGCCAAATGGACAGGAGCACTCAGACCAATGCAGGAGTGAAAAGTGTACTCTGGCAGTACAGCAGAAAATGCACATGAAGGTTGCTTTGAGGGTGAGTGGAGCTATGATAGAGGGTAATGTCTACTTCTGCCCTCTAGAAACTGTTGACAACCATTTCTGATGATAGAGCAGGAGATAGGTTCAGAAAGCTTGAGAGAAAGAAGCTAAGTATTTTTTTCATCCCAAACTGCTTAGGTCTGGCATCAAAAAAAAAAATCCTTCACCTCATTTGCACCCAAAAAAAAAAAAGGTGGGGGATATTATTATTATTAAATAGCGCTTAGTTGGTGTTGCAGATATGAGGAGAAACTAAGACAATACAATTTAATTTCAAACCCAGTTCATTTTTTTTTTCTTAACATAGTGAGGATATTTTAGTAAAAATCATCATGATAGCATTTCCCTGAGAAAACATGAAGGATAAGCTCTTCTTTTCTCCAGTGGAATACTGAACCATAGCATGATAAAACAACAAAACAAAAAGCTAAGAAAATCAAGAGCTACTTAAACTTCCCAGCAATTTCAATTCAATCAGCTCAAAATTTCAACCTTGGCAATTTTCTGAAAAAGCAGTGATTCAAAGCTGCTTTAAAACTATGACAAGAGCCTTTTGAGGAAGAGTCAACATTTCCTAAACATGTAGGTAATCATAGAGAATATATTTAAATTAGCAGAATGAAGGATAAAAGTCTTCTCCCAAGGGATTGACCCCAATCTTTTGCCCAAACCTGGCTCCACCTCCATTTCCAAATCCCAGATATATGTATTTCTTTTTCTTAAGGGAAAAAGACTCCCATTAAACTTGCCTGAAGTCAGTAGGTGGAATACAGTTTTCAATTTTCTTCTTTAAAGCCAGAGCCTTGTCTCAAATATTGGAGACAAAAGCCCAAATTATCTAGTAGCACCCGGGGCGCTAATCTTATTTTGTTTTAATATTTTTACAAGTTCTGGGGAATGACTTTTGGCACACATTTCAAGGATGAACATACCTTAGCAGCTGGGTGTTTTTTCTTTAAAGCATGTTTTAGATTCAATACTATCTTAGCCATCTCTGCTTTGGAAAAAAAAATACCTTATTGATTTTCACAATATATGATAAATTACAAAATTACAGTTAGGAATGTATGACAAAATAGCAAACTACAGGTGAAGAAACAGACTGATTCCTAGAAAATACTACTTTGCTAAGCTCATCAACAGTTGAAAAATGGCTTGTGTATTTTACAAAATTTTTAATTAAGCCTTCTTGCTATTATTTGTTTTCATGTCACTTGGCAATGCCCAAATTACCATCTGGCACAATGATATAGAGCAGTGATGGCTAACCTTTTTGCCATAGAGTGCCAAAATCAGGGGAAATGCGGCAGGGGGGTGTCACCTGTGTGCCCACACCCATAATTCTATGCATGCCACCAATTAATTACTTTATCCCTGTGCTCACATGCCCACCAATATGGCTCCATATGCCACCTGCGGCACGCATGCCACAGGTTTGCCATCATGGATATAGAGTATTCTGGACTATTATGAGGTTATGAACAGTTCTGTGACAGAGGGTAGTTATTTTTAAATAACTATATTTTTACTGGAAACGTACAAGCATTATTTTCTTATTTACATCTGAACATTTATCTGCAAGTACAAAATGGCATAAAGGAAACTAGAACATATGAAAGAAAAGAAACTGAAGACCAAGAAAACCAAAGACCAAGAAAACCAAAGAACCAAGGAATATCACCTAGAAACAGAAGAGATTAAGGAAGCACTGGAAACAATAAATCAGTGAATAATAGCTAAAGCCAAACAGCAGACATGAAGCTCAAATTGCACACTATAAGCAGAAGCTCCAATTTCTGTCAAATCAGAAACATTTTTACCAATCCATCCATGGTTGAGGACTGCACCAGTCAACACCTGACAAAGAAGAAACAGTGTAATTTTTTGGCCACATGTACAAGACAACACCCTAAAAAGTAATACAAGATTACAGCTTGGATAAAGGAGTGGGCAAGAATTTTTAAAAAGCTAAAGTGAAAGCACTTGTAATAGCAATAGAAATGGCGGAGGAAAGGCTAAGGAAGACCAAGAATTGGTCAGTGTGAAGATGTATTGCATGGATTTTGATTGAAACATCTGACTTGTCAAAAACCACTCATTGCCGAGCAATTTAACAACATACTGCAAGGAGGTGAAGTTGAAGGTTGGTTAACATTTGGTAAAACCCACCTGACATTGAGAGAGGCAATAAAAGGCAACTACAGACCAATTACCAGCTTGCCAACAACTGTCAAATCACTGCTAATTGGTGTAGTCAATAGCTGATGCATCTAGCTAAAAACAAGCTCTTTCCACCTAAGCAGAAAGAAAAACCTGCCCAAACAACAGAGGAACAAAAGATCAGGCAATAATTGTCAAGATGGTTTTGGAAAACTGCAAGAGAAGGAAGACCAGCTTGAATGTAGCTTGGATTGATTACAAGAAGATATTTGAGTCCCTGCCACATGGCTACATAATCACATGCCTGAAATCTGCTGGCATGATTGGTTCATAATTTGATCTGGTTGCATTAAGTGGTTCATAATTTGATGTAAAAATAAAATAACTAACAGTAGTGAATAAAAACTTTTGAAGCTTTGTGCACAGATCAATGGCACAATGGAAGCCAAAATTGCTAGTCCAGGGTTTCTGTAACCTTAAACACTCAAAGAGCCATTTGAACCCATTTCTCACATAAAAGAAAACACCGCAAAATCTGGGTAGGTGTGTGTTTGGTTTGTTGAGACTAAATAAACCAGTCCAAGGTAGGTCCAACAAGATTTATTAAACACACGTTATCCACAATCAAGCAATACAGAACTGAACTCGGTAGCTGGAACCTCTCCTTTTATAGCCGGCTTTTCGCGCCAAAACGATACAAAGTAAAACTCTTTCGCAACTGTGTTTCCCGCCGCCTGCTTGTAAAACCACCCACTCAATCTTATTTCGTTGCAACATATCTTTGAACAACACAGACAGAAAGGAGGGAGGAGGAGAGATGGTTGGAGACCTCTGTTCTAGACTGAAGTACAGTATTACCAGAGAGAAAACCTCATAAAATTAGGTTGACAACACTCAGGGTTGCCTGGCCCAAAGTTACCAGCTTGTTTTGTGCCTAAGGCACAAAACTAAACCTCATAGTCACCTAGTTTCTAGCTTAGCACTTTAACTGCTACATTAACTGGTTCTCTGGACTACTATTGTCACATTAAAATAATCATAAATGTCCATTTTTAAAAGGACATAAATAAAGCAGAAATCGTATCTCCAACTTTCTCCTGGCAAACCTTATTATTCCCCCAGTTAGGCACTACCTTGACTTGGTTGTGGGCCTTGTGTGCTCTGAAGAAAATGAGAACTATGCCATAAGCTCAACCATACTGGATCAGTCTCATCAGAAGAGTCAAAGAGTGTCTCTGCCATAAAAAAAATATGGTGAGACATAAATTACAGGAAAGCCATCCTGGCTTTGCTGTGGCCCAGGTCATTATTATGATTTGTCACACAGTCAGAATGGATTTATCATTTTTATCCAGCTATCAAGTCCTTCCTGAGAACCTGGGGTAGGCAGGCGTTGATGTTTGTTGGTGTGAAAGGTATTGTCACAAGATGTAAACTGTGCAGATCTTGGTAATTTGTGGTAATTTTTTTCTCCAGATCTTTCTCTTCTGTTCTGCTGCCTTCAGGTTATCATCAACATCATCGTCATCGTCATCGTCATTGTCATCGTCAATCACTATCCATTTGTAATAGATTATGAGAACCCATTTCTTCAGCCAAGAAAGTTGTTTTGAAGCAGCTCTGCCTATTCTTTCCTAGCTTAATACATTTACCTCAGAATAAAATTCTTGAGGGGAAAAGAAACTTCTTGGCAACATAAAAGTCCTTTGTTGGAGTGTTTGAACTTTCTAGATGTGGACTATAAAGGGTTCTGCAGTCTGTCTCTCAACACCGCAGAACAGAAGCATTCACCCGTTTTGGATCTTGATATACAGGATATATTACGGAGTGCCTATCAAAAGGTTTGTGAACTTTGATGGAAATCAGAGGTGAAACAGATGGTTCAAATATTTGGTCTCAGTTTAAAAGTCCTATGCTAATGTATTTTTTTTCTCCCCTTGTAACGGGCTCACACAAAAGAGACAATGAAAGTCAAATTCTGAATCCCATTCCTCGATGCCTCCTCCATTGAAAAGCCTTTTAAAAAGCTCTCGAGCACTCAACATTTTACAGGGTTAATTAAACCACACTTCTTTTTTACTCATATTGGAAAACAATGACCATGTCCTTGATTTGTATACTAAAAATGTTTTTTCAGGAATGACCCTTACCAAGTTTAGAAGCTTGTGGCAGCCTCAGTAGAAAACAAAATATTTTTTCTTTCTTCACAGATTTATCTACTGAATATTCACAAAGATTATTTTCCAACCCAGACTCCCTGATAAATAAAAATAGACGTTTTCTTATTTCTTCAGGAGAAACAAAGTACAAGTGAGGCAAGAACACAGACACTGCAGCTCCTATGAACCCTTTTAGGTTTGATCATACATTTATTCTATTTCTAAGAAGCTTTGCTGTTTTTTTCTTTTTTAAAATACAAAATTGTAAATGGGGCTTTTCAATTATATAATTCTCCAAAGCACTCTCTTCTGAATAGAGCCCTTTTTCATGTATATAATACCTTGATGTAACTAGAAAAATGAAACTGGATCTACAGTACACAGATTTTAGATTATTTCAATACTGTGCCTATGGATTTGGGGTGGTGATAATGAGCAGAACAGAACAGAATAGAATTTTATTGGTCCAGCGTGATTGGACATACAAGGAATTTGTCTTGGTGCATATGCTCTCAGTGTACATAAAAAGAAAAGATACCTTCGTCAAGAATCATAAGGTACAACACTTAATCATAGTCATAGGGTACAAATAAGCAATCAAATCATATTAGGGAACACTCAATATAAATCGTAAGGATACAAGCAACAAGGTTACAGTCCTACAGCCATTAGTGGAAAGAAATGGGTGATAGGAATGATGAGAAGATTAATAGTAGTGCAGACTTAGTAAGTAATTTGACAGTGTTGAGGGAATTATTTGTTTAGCAGAGTGATGGTGTTTGGAAAAAAACCTGTTCTTGCATCTAGTTGTTATGGTGTGCCGTGTTCTACAATGTCGTTTTGAGGGTAGGAGTTGAAGCAATTTATGTCCAGGATGTGAGGAGTCTGTAGATATTTTCACAGCCCTTTATTTTTTTACTTGTGTAGTATACAAGTCCTCAATGGAAGGCAAGTTGGTAGCAATTGTTTTTTCTGCAGTTCTAAATTATCCTCTGAAGTCTGTGTCTGTCTTGTTGAGTTGCAGAACCAAACCAGAAAGAGGTACAGATGACAGACTCAATAATTCCTCTGTAGAAAAGTATCAGCAGTTCCTTGGGCAGTTTGAGCTCTCAGGAGTTGGCGCATATAGAACGTTCTTTGTTGTGCTTTTTTGATGACGTTTTTGATGTTAGGTGTCCACTTTAGATCTTGCGATATAGTAGAAGCTAGAAATTTGAAGGTCTCTACTGTTGATACTGTGTTGTCTAATATTGTATGAGGTGGAAGTATGGAACCCACCATTTCTAGAGTTTTGAGTGTGTCCAGTTGCAGATTGTTCTAGTTGAACCAAAAAGTTAGTTCTTTAACCTACTGTCTGTATGCAGATTCATCATTGTCTCGAATGAGACCGACCACTGTTGTGTCATCTGAAAACTTCAGTATTTTAACAGATGGATCGTTAGATGCAGTCATTGGTATATAGAAAGAAGAGAAGTGAGGAGAGCACACATCCTTGGGGGACCACTGTGCTAATTGTACAGGTATCTGATGTGATTCTGCTTAGTTTCACCTGCTGCTTCCTGTTTGTTAGTAAGCTTATGATCCACTTACAAGTGTGTTTAGGTACCTCTAGATGGTTTAGCTTGCTTAGAAGAGTGTCTGGAATGATGCTATTGAATTCTGAACTAAAGTCTACAAAAAGGTCCCTTGCATAGGTCTTTGGAGATTCAAGATGTTGTAGGATGTAGTGCAGAGCCATATTAACAGCATCATCCGTTGATTTATTTGCTCGGTATGCAAATTGCAAAGGATCTAACAGCAGATCCATGATGGTTTTCAAGTGGAACAGCACTAGCCTTTCAAAGGTTTTCATGACTACAGATGTTAGAGCAACTGGTGTGTAGTCATTCAGTTCCTTGATGGTGGGCTTCTTTGGCACTGGGATGATAGTAGAGCCTTTGAATCAAGAAGGAACATAGCACATGTCTAGTGATTTATTGAAGATTCAGGTGAAGATGGGAGCCAATTGGTCAGAATAGACTTTTAAGCAAAAATTAGTTATCTTGTCTGGGCTTTTCCTGGCTTTTGACTGTGAAATAGGTCTTGCACTTCTTTTTCTGTGATCACTAGGAGTTGTGAACCCAATGGGATGGGGTTAGTTGTAGGAGGCTTGGCTGTTGTTGGTGTGTCTGAGATGGGAGTTGTGGAGATAGGTTGCTGTAGTTTCCTTTCAAACCTGCAGTAAAACATGTTCAAGTCATCTGCCAATTGTTGATTTCCTTCATCCTGGGAAGGAGGTTTGTCATAACTGGTGAAATAATTTTAAGAGTTTTCCACATGTTTGCTGGTTCATTTGTTGAGAACTGATTCTTTAGCTTTTCAGAGTAGTTTCTTTTTGCTGCTCTGATATCCCCTGTTAATACTCCCTTGTTAATAATGGTTTCCTATCCTTCCTCTAATTAGCTACCCATAAGCTTTTTCCTTTACTGTCACCTTTCTTTCTCTTGTTTCTATGGGAGGTGGGTAGGGACAGGGATGCAACAGTAATTATCATAGACTTTTCTGGTTGCCTTGCCAGTATCTAGAGGACAAAACCCCATTTAGAAACTGTTTTTCTGGTCCTAATATTCTCTTTTTGAATTGATAAGCAACAGAAAGAAAGAAAAATTAGGTAAATAACTGATTTGCTACATTTTTTCAGTGTGTGTCAGCTACGGAAGATTTCTTTTTAAAAAAGTTAGTCAGGATTTTATTATCAAGTTTATATGAAATGACATTTCAGAAATAGCCCGAATTTTTAATTTACATGTTTTACTTTTAGATTTACTAGTTAGGGTTTCAAATTATTGACATTCCAAAATCTCTTAAACTGTAATTTGTGATACATTAAATTTATCTGTCTTTCTATGTATCTTTGCATTAGGTAACTTTTTTAAAAAAAAATACTGCTCCACTTCAGAGACAACATCTTGTAAGGCCTTTGACGAAAGTTCTGGTTTTTAATTCTAGATACATTAAAACTTCAAAACCTAACTATTTGGGGTGGAGTAGAGCAGGAATGTCCAATCTTGGCAATTTCAATACTTGTGGACTTCAGCTCTCAGAATTGCTCAGCCAGCCATGCTTGCTTTGATGTGTCCTTAGAAAAATGCTGTTGATGACTGACTTTTATTCAGAGTTCTGATGTACAGTAAAATATTCCTTTATAACAACTTGGTTTATAACAATCCAACCCACCACACAGATTCAAAAAACTAAGGGACTCAAATGGTGAGTATTTATTTATTTATTAAAGAAACAGAAGTCATTATTATTCAGTGACAATAATTTGTTTGAATAGTTTATTTTGATAGGTATTCCATAAATAATAAACTATAGATGCAAGGATTAATGTTGAAAGGATTTTCATTGTCAATACTCCAGAGAAAGCATCATCCTATGTTTGATCACAACAAAGCCATACAGATTTGATTTGTTCAGATTTTTTTAATATAAAAAATAAGTACATAGCAGGAACAGCTTAAAACAATTGTATACTGAATGCAAAAAAGAAAACAGATAACAAATGGAGGGAAAACTTTTACAGGTTGAATTGCCTGCATTTTTCAGTATATAGGTAGTCCTCAGCTTACAACAGTTCATTTCATAACCACTCAGAGCCATTGAAAAAAGTGACTTATGACTATTTTTCACACAATCGTTGCAGCATCACCGTAGTCACATGATCAAAATTCAGATGCTTGGCAACTGGCATGTCTTTATTATGGTTGCAATGTCTCAGCTTCATGTTTTCTGACCTTCTGGTAAGCAAAGTCAATTCGGATGCTAGATTCACTTAACAACTGTGTAACTAACTTAATAATTGTAGTGATTCATTTAATCCATGTGACACGAAAGGTCATAAAATAGGGTTGTTGTTGTTGGTTGGGAAGATGTGTCCGACCCATTGTGATCCCATGGACAACGTTCCTCCAGGCCTTCCTGTCCTCCACCATCCTCTGGAGTCCACCCAAGCTCATGCCTACTGCTTCAGTGACTGCATCCAGCCACCTCATTCTCTGTATAAAATAGGGTAACACTCACTTAAAATTGTCTTAATTAGCCACAAAAAAAATGAACTCATTTGTGGTCATAAATTGAGGATTATCTGTAATTAATCCAGGAGCTAAAGCATAAAAGTCAGATTTGCACTTGGATTAAGTACTTGGTTTAAAAAAATACAATTGTAGGTATATTCTGTAATATTTTTTAAATACAGTTGTATGTATATTCTGTAATATTAGGGGGGGTGTTCTGTGGAGCTAAAACTTAAGCCACTCAAGACTGTCCACTTATGGAAGAGATTGAAGACAATTGAAAAAGATTTTGCAATTCATTCCAGGTCTGCACAACTTTGAAGATTTGAGCATATCACACATTTGTAGACAATAGCCTTTACTCATCTGGAAGGTTGCAGGCAGACAAGGCTGAACTTGAGTGGCCTGGGAAATATTCAACCAGTTTGAGTCTTATTATGAGATAATGTTAGAATTCTTCATTGCCACATTGATTATTTGCAGGCAAAGGAATGCTACCTTCAGTCACATGTTTGTTCTCCTGATAAGAAAAAACTATTACAGCTGCCTATGGAACAGAAGAAGGAATGTCTTTATTATCTTAGGTTGTTCAGAACAGTTTGGTACAATAATTGGAGGGGATATCTCACTGACCTCACCTTCCAGCTTTAGGGGTCATGACATGGATACACATCATTATTGGGAAAAGAACACAAAAAATAATACAGTTGCCATGTCATATTAAGGAACATTGGAGATAATTGATGAAGGACCCATAAATGTTTGATCTTTTTCACTTTTTCCTTTAATATAATAGGTGATGCCCAGCAATTGAGATACTGATTACAGTCTCTGTTCAGCTATTGCCAACGGCAATAATAAATGCATGTTTTCTTGGAATACTATTTGTGGAGAAAAATACCTATTGCTCCAGGATTGTGGGGGACAGTCACTTTTAAAGGGGAGGTGGTACCTTTTTCCATGAAGTAAACAGTGGTGGGTTCATACTTCAGGAACCCATACCTGAATATTGTTGTTTTCAATAACTACCATCTGTCTCCAATGGTCCCTTTTTAGGAGATTATTAAAAGGAATCTGCAGAATCATGGGACTAGCAGACAACTCCTACAAACTGCATTTTCACACCACTCATCTGTCTGTTAGGTGTGCTACCAGTGCAAGAACATCTTACATGGTTTTCTTCTAGAAGGGCTGTGCCACTGCATGGAATTGTTTAGAGGTGAAGCTTTGATCCAGCTATACCAAAAAAATTATCCCTTGGTTTCTAACCTCCTCTTTTGGGGGGAAGGTAATTGAGAATGTGGGAGGGAGGTAACCAGGGGTGCTATTCAGCAGATTCTGACAGGTTCCGGAGAACCAGTTGCGGAAATTTTGAGTAGTTCAGAGAACTGGAAAATACCACCTCTGGCTGGCCCTGGAATGGGGTGGGAATGGGGATTTTGCAATATCCTTCCCCCAGGAGTGGGGAGAGAATGGAGTTTTTGCAGTATCCTTCCCCTGACATGCCCACTAAGCCACACCCACCAAGCCACACCGCACCCACCAAGCCCACACAACCTGTAGTAAAAAAAATTGTATTCCACCACTGGTAGTAACCACAAAGGGCTCTAGAAGAAGTTGATTGTATTTACGCATTTCAGTCAAGGTTCAGACTTGGGCACAGAGTGAAACACATACTGGCCACTCTTAGTAATCTGTTGTAGGCCTTAAATAGGCAACTCTGCTTGCCATCAATTATAGTATCCTTCTGGACCCTGTACAAAACCAGGAGATGTTATTCTGTATTTTGTCTTGGGGATTTGTATAAGCAAAAGGATGTGAAAGGATGGGTTGCGCTCCCATAGGAAGAATTAGTCTAAATGTTCCCCTGATCTCATAATTCCAGTGTAGAAAAGCAGCTGGAAGCAATACCTGGGACACCTTTGCTGAACACACACTGAAAGTCCCATTCTTCATATGGAACAATAAGAGAAGACTCAGAAGAAGGCATTGTATGTTAAAGCTCATTTCATATGTAAGGGAGCTAGAACTGAAATCCACATCCACACTGTTAATTCAGAAAGTTTGTTATAACCTTGCTGTACAGATGAAAATGAGAATGAGTCTGGGTTGTATGTTTCCACTGATTCCTCTCACATGTTGTTGCATATATACTAGTAGAATTGTTTAAATTGCTCTTCTAAACTAGATTGTTTTGACTAAAATAGCATAAAAACACCTAAAATAAAAAAACAAACAATGCTATATGTTAGATACAATACTATACAATCTTATGGGGCTTATGTAAATTAGGGAACTCCAGCACATTTTTTAAAGTGTATAAAACAGAACAAGGAAGCGATGGAGAAAAATATTTAATCTTTCATTGCTGCCAAATCAAAACATGCTTACGATTTGATAACTGATGCAGTTGCCTCCTGTTTATAAAAGAACACACGGTAACTCCATGAATATTGAAACTAATTCTCCTAATAACCTAAATGGAAACTAAATATATAATTGTTATCACTATCACAACAAAGGCACTTTACCTAATGCCCTGTGAACATATATCTCAATTTTCATCTGCAAGTAACTTAATTTTGATACCTTCAACTGCTTAGAATACAGAAGACACAACACCTGCCTTTGCTGGGATACTAGTCATGTCTGGTTACAAGATCTCCGAATTTCATGATTTCACAGAACCACAAAATATTTAGATGCCATGCCTCACATTTTCAAGCTATCCATATATTTTACACACCCATATATTTTACCTGCATGTCCTTCTTTTAAGCACATCATATTAATTATTATAATACATTAGTAGATTCATGCATCAGAGCAACTTTAATGGTTATTCAGTCCAGTGACATTGCTCTAATAATGCAAGTCCTATCTAGTAAAAAACCTTTTAATATTACTTAGCTTTGCACATACAGTATAAGCATAGACAGAAAGCAGAACCAAAGCCCCTGAATTTAATGTGAAGCATTATTTGCAAGAATAAAAAAAAATTGTGCTGATCTTTCAAAACCATCATTACCTGAAGTAAGGAGTGAGCTTAGAAAGTGTACTATAGGCTAGGGACTATTTTTACGCATTTTCAGCAATTAAAATGTAGAATCTACTGTGGTTAAGAGTATAGCTACACACATACATTTTTAAACAGTTATACAAGCAACTAAAGAGTATATCTTCATTAGGAGAAAATATGTTTTTATTAAAAATAGCAAGCAAGCCTTTGCTTTGACTCTGATGTCAACCTTGTGATGGAAATTATATGTTTAAAAAATACCCTGGAATGCATCAAATTAGGGAAAGCTGAAGAAGACAATGGATTGATATATATCTATCCATCACAGACCTGAGGATGGAGGGGTTTTTTTTCTTCATTTTGTCTTAACAATCATTTTTTGTGATTGAGAAAAATGGGATGGGATTGTCAAGTTCCATCCATACACTCTGTGGTCCAAGTCCAACATACTATTCAAGACTATCTTATTAGGTGTGAAGGATCATAACCACACATTAAGTTCCAAATAAATTGATTTATTGCTCATGCCTATGCATACAAGTTAACTAATGGTCAGCACTAATCTGACACTAGAGGAGAGTTAATGGAATTCTAGAAGGACTGGACAGATTGCTTATGGGAATGTAAGGACTCCAGGCTGATTCTTCTCTTGACTCCTCCCCCAGTTTCTGCCTCTTGTTGCCCTACATCTGTCTTATATAAGGACTCATGGAAACTCTGAAACAAACGATATTACCTCTAGTTTCTGGCATAGGACAAAGAACATTCTAATAACTGGAAGATATTCTTTATAATATAAAGTGATATTTAAGATTTTTACAGTTTTCTTCCGAGTCATTTACGGTAAGTGCTCAAAATGTGAAATGTAGCTACCATGAATTCTACAATTTTGAAAAAAACTCAATTTCTCTCCTCCACATCACCCTTCACTCTATCCCTATCACAAGCTTACCTTGTGAATATTCAACATCCAACATGATTAACAAATTCAAACGTTTCAGTCAAGAAATGACTGAAAAATGAAAACAATGCTTTTCACTTTTTTTTCCTTCAGAGAGAGCATCACTGATTCTTTTCCCCCAGCAAAGTTAATACTGCATATAGTGGATATTCTTATTGTTTCAGATAGTGAGGATTGCAATGAGAGCAAAATGTGGGAATTTGAAATGCAACATTTCAAAAAGATTACCACATGCAGAGTACCTACTGTAATGTTTCCATTTTCTTTGCCATTAATCTAAAAACAGTTATATTCTTTCTGACATTAATGACAAAATTGTTGACAATCCAAAGCAAACATCCCATTCACCTTTGGAATAACAGGATGTGTATCTCTATTTTTTTTAGTCTAAAGTGCTGTTCTGTGTTTGATACAGAATTACCCATATGAAGAGAGAGTTGATTAATTGCTGAATCCCATTGTTTCTTGCAATTTCTAACAAAAGAATATTTATGAAAGAAATAAACCTTTTTATTATGAGCATCACTCCTTACCCCCAGTTTTGTATCAATTGCAAATAAGATCCCTTTTAATAAATAATAACTGACATAGGCATTACATGTTAGATATTTAAATATTGCTGTAAAATATAATAAGGCATGCATTCCAGGATCACCTTCAAACCTCCAAGCCTTGAAGCTCTGAAAATCAAGAGCCTAAGCTCCAAGCTGTCATATGACCTGCAATAGCAAAAATTCGCACTTCAGGGCAAACCAGAAATAAAATAAATTGCTTGAACGTACATATACATACCTAGACTTATGCTTTTATTTCCTTGCATTTGTCTGATTGCACTCCACTATCCCAAAAGCCCAATGTTTTCTACAATGGGTAGGGAAATAATCATTAAATCAACTTTCCCCTTGAAATGTATGAAGCCCAGAAAGTAAGTAAATCAAGAAGTTCCACACAGGGCTCCATTCACTTGCAGTTGTTGTCATTATTTATTGCAGTTTCAAGATCATGGCTTAGCTAAAAATAAATCCACTCGGCTCTTGACTACAACCAGAGCAATTTATCAATTGGTACTGAAGTCTTGTATAGAAGTTTAGATAATACTATTTAGTGTGGTGTTTAGTGCACGCCACAATGTGGCTGTTGAAATAAAGACCAAAAGGAGACGTCAACCTCTACAATATCAGGTTTCTAGCCTCAAGCGCTTACTTGCTTGAGGCATCTCAAGATTCTCAATCATCCTGTCCCACAAATCTTCCTTATATGTTAAAGTAGGGGCAACTATTGCAGGCGCTGAAGGAGAATATTTGTAGCTTAGGGTTGAAATGAGACCCACTTGGTGTTGTCTGAGCCTGGCTGTATGATTGCAGAGGTTTCATTATCCAAGCTTGGTAACATCATCAGTACTCATCCCCAGCACTGATGAGACTACCTAGTTTGAGTAATGAAATTTATGCAAGAAAGAGTCCCAAGGACCCATTACTGCTACCTCTTCAGCACATCACCAAGCAGTGGCAAAAAAACAGCCCCCATTCTTAATACTGCAGCAGGTAAAATGTGGCAAATCTAGACAGCATTCTAAAAAGCAGAGACATCACCCTGACAACAAAACTGTGTATAGTCAAGGCTATGGTTTTTCCAGTTGCAATGTTTGGGTGTTAAAGTTGGACAATAAGAAGGGCTGAGGGCCAAAGTATTGAGGCCTTTGAACTTTGGTGCTGGAGAAGACTCCTGTGAGTCCCTTGGACTGCAAGGCAATCCAACTGGTCAGTCGTAGAGGAGATCAACCCTGACTCTTCTTTAGAAGGCCAGATCCTGAAGATGAAACTGAAATGCTTTGGCTACTTTATGAGAAGGAAGGACTCACTGTAGAAGAATGTAATGCTGGGAAAGATTATAGGCAAAAGAAGAAAGGGACGACAGAGAATGAGGTGGCTGGATGGAGTCACTGAAGCAGTAGGCATGAGCTTGGATGGACTCCAGAGGATGGTGGAGGACAGGAAGACTTGGAGGAATGTTGTCCATGGAGTCATGATGGGCATGACTTCACAACTAACAATAATGAATGGTTCAGAACAGTCTTACAACAACATCAGCATCTCAACTTCTCAGGACCAGTGTTTGTAATAGTTAGTTATAAATCAGTGGTGGGTTGCTCCTGGTTCAGACTGGTTCAGGCAATCTGGTAGTGGTGACAGTGTGACATTACTGAACTGGTTCTCTGTGACCGGGAGCTGGGTCCTGCCACCCGCCCTGGAAAATGTTTAAGCTTTGTCTTACTATTTTTGGCCAGTTGAAGCAGCTGATTGCTGCGCCTGACTTATTCTGAGCATGAGCAGAGTGCACTGCAGCACGGGTGCAAAGCACGGGTGCAAAGCACGGGTGCGAACAACAGAACTAGTAGTAAAGGCAAGTAGAAGCCACCCCTGTTATAAATGTGTACTAACTGTAGTTAAATAACTTATCAAAATCTCTAAGTCCAGCAGGACCAGTCTGCATTACCTAACAACGTTTTTCTCAGCAATCAAGCCCCTTTTTATAAACCAGTTAGATTGGCATTATGGTCTGTGTAAGGATTTAGTAGCACCTAGGATATCTTCTAAAGTCAGAACCTTCCGAGACACTCAAATACCTTGCTGCTTGCAGGTTTTTTCAGTGTCCTTCTGACAGTTACAAGCACAGTTAACAATTTATGAGGAACGAAACTGGATTTCTGTCTGGAAATTTGATTTCTGGGCTTTGCTTTTGTGTCACAGTAACCTGTTGATAATATCCATCTTTCTTGTCCCTGTTCTTCCTCCTCCTTCTCATTATTATTAGTTAATATCATGTTGATTGCAAAGTGTGACATGACCTGTTTCC
Source organism: Calamaria suluensis (assembly GCA_032468135.1). Lineage (NCBI taxonomy): Eukaryota > Metazoa > Chordata > Lepidosauria > Squamata > Calamariidae > Calamaria > Calamaria suluensis. The sequence goes on along the minus strand of JANHFP010002907.1, from coordinate 10,185 downwards.
GTCAAGTTCACTATTCTGTAGGAGTGACTCATACCGGTCTTGAAAGTGCAACAGAGATTATATTTTTAGCTGGTGTTGTCTGATTTGTTTCCACCCTGAATTATCCCTGTTTCTTCTCACAGGTTCTGTCAGGAGAGAAATCATTGATGACATCACCAAAGGTCCCATGTGCCTTGTCCCATGTGGAAAAGGGAAGTGAAAACTAATGGATGTGGGGGCTACAGCTTCAAAGAATGCCTTGAGAGATAGACTTTGACTATGAAATATGCTTGAGAACTAGAGCAAAAAAAAGAGCAGGAAGAAAATGAACAGGAAGCAGAAATCTGCAACTGGGAGAAGGCTATGTTTATTTTCAATAAATCAATGTATTAATTCACATGAGATTCTTCAATACTGAAATATGGAGGGCAAAAGGAGTCAGAAATGCCAATTATTACTTGCTGGGGCTGCTTAGCAATAGTTGTGAGAAACTCTTAGATTTTAGGGTGGTCTCAAAGGGCTTGGAATCAAGTACCTTCATTGTTCTCCTATTTCATCTGTATAATATAGATCATGGAGTTTTTATCTGCTGTATCACAAGGTGAAGCTCACATAAATTATATTTTCCTAGCAGCCTGGTGCTTTTTAGGGTTGATGGGTGAAAGGCAAAATAGGTTCAGGTTGTAAGCTAATAGCTGTAGCTGTAGCTAATAGCTGTACATGTCAGGATATAGGAAACAAAATCTGAGTCTGTAAACTCAGATACAGATATGGAAAAAAATGAGTAACATTTTCTGGTGATAACATTTGCTGATTGTAGCTTGTAGTTTAACTTGCCACAGCCCTAAAGATCAGAAAACAGGAGAAGGAGTAGAATTACAGGACAGCCTATAAAGGATTATAAGTTGTGGTGTGACATTCAATGGTGGGTACTTTATGGGCTTTTGAATACTTCATCTATCTCTACATAAAAAATAAAAGTATGTTATATACTTCCTGCTTGTATCTTTCTCCATCCTCCAAACCCCCTTCTTTCTTCTTCTCCCTCTCCCTCTGTCTCCCTCTGTCTCCTCTATCTCTATATTTCTATATATCATTAGAAATTTCTATTTCTCTCCTCTCTCTCCTTTCTTTCTCTCTCTCTTTCTCTCTCTCTCTCTACCAACCACCCACCCACCCA